>BPLQ01014568.1:0-94099 GCA_021605075.1 Caerostris darwini
TGTTTTCTAAAATTAAAATTTTTTCTTAATAGAATCAATAAAAGGTTTTTTTTTACTTAGGATAAACAATGAAAGTAGGATAAACAATTATATTTTTAAAATGCTTAATGATAATTGAAAAGGGTTTTTTTAACTCTTATTAGAACAGATAAAAAGGAAATTCTTTTTATTGGATACTGCTCACTTCATAAAAAATCCGTAATGGTAATTTTTTTTTTATTGAACAACAATGGAAGAACTAAAAAAGTTTTGGACAAAAATTAACTGTTTAAGTCAATTGACTATTTCAATCAATTTGGCAGATTATTATTATTATTATATTTTTATCTAGTACTTCTAAAGTTAATTTTCAAAATTATTTACATTTTGAACTATTATCTTTAAGAACTAACCCTAGGCTTTGTAAACAGCAGATAAATGAAAAATCTTTCAAATATTTTCCTTTATTCAGTTAATTTGTAAAAAAAAATTCAAACGTTTGTAGAGATATTTTATTTATCTATTGATCCGCACTTCAAATTTCAAATGCTGAGTTAAAATTAAATAGAAGAAAAAAATATATGTATTTAAAATGTGTGTAAATTTTTAAATGCAAAATTTCACATCTACATTTTCTTAATTGCTCCATTATTTTTTAATTTATGCATTACTTGAAGTATTTTCGCAGTTCATTTTCTATTCACAGATTAGAAATTCTTCCTTTTTTAAAGCAAATTAAGTAGATTAAGTATTCTCCCAACACGATCATAGGAACTTTTGTCCATTTGCGATTTGTGATCATTGAATTTAAACGAAAAAGCATTAAATCGTTCTGAGAAGCAAATCATCGCTGATGATTCCAAATCTTAATGCAGTCTCCCACAAGAATTCGAACAAAGTCTCGGGGTTTAAATTCCGGGAAAGTTGCTGCAACTGTGCCCGTGCATTCTAAGCAGTTCTCATTTTCTAAATTACTCAGCATTAGCCATTAGCAATGCTACAATTTAAGACCACCGACAGGGAAGGGCATCGTGTAACTTTGCTTAAATTTGTTTACTTGGCAGATTAACACGACTAATTGCATGGAGCCGGTCTTGTTCTTTTATTCCGGAGAGGAACCGCGACGCTGGAAATTAGAATTGGAAACAATTTTAAATTTCTTTTTGTTGTGGGGCATTGACATTGGCAAAATCTGTTTTAATATGATGGATTGCACGGAACTATTGCACTTCCTTTTATTTGTGTTTTGAAACAAAGTAACTTAACTTTTATAATTGAAAACTAAACCTTGTACCATGCAAAATACTTAAATAAAAATTAAATTGTAGATTTAGGCTTGAGAATATAATGTAGAATGATTTATAAAATAAAAGATATTATTGATCATTTATCATGGTTTGTTGAATGAAAAGCATCGTGGCGTTTTTGTCAACTCTTGATAGATAAATTAAGGGATATCTTTAAGGGATCTTTTAAAAACATATATTACATAACAAACAAATATATATTTGGAATTAATGTAAATGGGGTTATTAATAGGTAAATTGAAAATAAATAAATACAGAATTGCAAGCAGACAATTATTATTAATCATCTTCGATAACAGCCCAAGGAACCAGAAAAAGAAAACCATTATAATTATCTGTATTTCTTGATGGAAATTTAAGATATTATCGATAAAGTATGAAATCACAAGTAGCTCAGCGCAGAAGCTGCTGCTTATTCATTGGTCAATATCAAAACAAACCCACACAAACAAAAAGAATACCTTATTGGAAATATATTACATAATTTTGAGTTTAAAGAACTTTTACCCCCTTAAGTTGCATTAGTATTTCGAAACTTCAGGCTAAATATTAGTTTTGCTACAATGAAATTTAAAATATAAATATATAAAGTGTAGTATGATATCAGAGGTTAATCGCGTTTTTTGACTAAAGTAATTCAAAATCACAAAACCCTCAAAAAGGATATAAGAACAGTAGGTAGTTTGTGAGACAGAAATTCAATGCTTAATACTAAATCGGGGAATTGAAAACAGCTATGAAACTTATATTTATGTGCCAAAAAATGCAAATCCTAATGATTTACATTAATCATCCAAATTATTAATTAGTGTGGCTAATTACAGAAAGGAATGCATTTTCAGAATCAGTTGTTAAAAATAATGTGCAATGCACAAAATTAACGTTTGCTTACCTGAACAACAACAAAACTAATGAGAAGAAAATTAGGCTGGAATATTATTTCCGATCATCAGACTGCATATGAACTGTGATTACTCTTTTAAAAAATAAAAATTTTACCATGCACGCTTCCTAAATGTAAGCGTGAAACTGAACTGATGATAGCTCAAAAGTATGCAAGCAAGGTCGTGTTTTCAGCTAGAACCAAAATATACATGGTATTTATATTTTTAACAGCAACGTACAATATTTGGACGTAAAATTAAATAAAAAAAAGTTTTCAGTATGATTACGTCGAACAACAATACAGAATATAAAATGTTATGAGGTTGGATATCAATGTCCGTCGATATCGGGAAACAGCTTAAACACATGTGGGATTTTAGGTTAGGGCTGGAGGCCAAAAACACTTACGTGGATATCAATGTACATGTACTCAATTAAAAAAAATTTGGAGCACGCAATGATTCTATTTTGACTAGAGTTTCTTCTGTCAAGAGATTGCCGCACGATGTGAGCAGGGTGAGGGCAAGCCATTGACAACTTTATATGCTTACAAAATAATTGTATTGCTAATTATGGCAAGTACATGGTGATAAATAGGATCTAAGTCGTCCCTGATGATCATTGAAAAGATCCATCTAGCAACACATACAGATCAGTGCCCCCATTTAAATATATATATATTCCTTTCCATACAAGAACACTTTCCTGTATGTTACATGAAAGATGGCGAATGTTTACCTTTCCTGTGTAAACACGTCGAGAATCACTCAGTAAAGCAAATCTAGGTCCAGCATATGCAAATGCCAAACTACCTGCTTGATAGGAATACCTGTCGCCTAACATACAGACCTCCTTCATGCAGAATTCTATACTGATAATGTCCTTCCTGTAGCAGAAAAAAGTTTGGATCTAAAGTTAAATAGAAAAGCGATCATGTTGAGACATCACTAAGTCACAGCTGCCAATATCCAAGTGGAAACTGCTGGCATCCTTTCAGTAGCTTTAGAGAAAAATAAGCCAATCGTTAGAAAATAGTTCTACGATCGCTTCACTGTAAAACTATTGACATTTAGCTTTCTTGCACAGCTAGACAGCAGTTCATATTTTCTAGTCGTCCTAAAAGCTCTCTGTAAAAGCAATTCTGCTTCCTAGTGTCGTCTTAAACTCAATTTTTACACTTTAGCTATTTCAAAATTATTAAATATACCGTCTTTCCTTGAATAGCGATCTCTCCCTTAACAATTGTTTTTAGGCAAGTAAAGCGAGAGCAGATCCCATTCTTGTATTTTGTGACTCGATGTATTTCACTACTACTTGCTTTTATTTGTATTATTTCCGAATTTCAAGATTTGCGAACCTGTTTAGGCGATTTATCACAGTTACTAAACTTATTGCTTAACTTTTGAAAAAACAGTTAGTTACGTTATTATTTTAAGTGAAACATTTATTCTAGAAGATTATTTTAACAGTGGAATTAAAATACTTTTAACATTGAAATTACAAAATCATTTAGCCATGTAATAGCGTAAATCCACAAGACGATGAATTGATATTAAAAAATAAATCAATACTGTAAACGAAGCAAATTAATTTAGTATAAAAATAGAAAAGTAGTGATTATTACATTATAAGCTTACTTATATGTTGTACGAAAGTTATTGTTATGTTTTATACAAAAAGTATCTCCTCCTTTTTACTGTGCGTTTTTTTAACTTAAATATACCATATACATGAATTTATTTGCATAAAAATAAATCTTTCTATTTATTTTAAAATATGATTAGTATATTATAGAACGGATTCCGAAAAAATATGCATACATCAAAATAATAGTCATTACATTATGTAAATACAAATATAATTTCTTACATATTAGCAGAATAAATGCAAACTAAGGTTAAATCCAAATATGATATGTAAAGTAGTGGAGCTGCTATTGTTTATTCCCACCGGGAAAAAAACCCTAAAACAGTCTGCTGTTTCTATACCAGGGACCACATTAAATTTGCAGCCATGTCTAAGATATGAATATTTTACATCCTTTATGAAAACATTTACGACGGCGAGATAGAGCTTCGAGACATGGGATGAATAGGAGCCAGTGGGAAACAATCTTATGCAGCGAAATGCATCGTTCAAAATTTAGGGCAGAACAGAGGAACACCATAGTTTGTAAATACTACTTACGGCTGCTATTTGCCTCTAACAAAAACATGAGAAAATACCGTGACTTCCATCCATTCATATAGCATTTTGCAGTAGCAGCTGGAAGGCGAAAGAACTGGCTTCAGTTCGAAGGAAACTCAAAAAGCATAAAAACTTAACTTTAAAAAAAGATAACCAGCATTGAGTATACCCCTCCCACAACGCTCAAACTGAAATGAAAAAGATTTAATTGATCACATACATATGCCCATTAGAGCGCAAAATCAATGGAAGTTTACTGGTAGGCGAAAATATACAAAAACTTTAAACTTCAATATTCTTAGCAATTTCAAATTCTCAGTAATAACTGAATTGCGCCAACGGCCATACCATGCTGAATATAACGGTTCTCGTTAGATCACCGAAGTCAAGCATCATTGGGCGCGGTCAGTACTTTGGGTGGGTGACCACCGGGAAACACCGCGTGCCGTTGGCATTCATTTGGGACCTGGAATGGCCGAGTGTCTAGCTCTCTGGCGCTCCGGTGCCACAGGTTTCGGGTTCGAATCCCGGCGGTGCCATGTGGATGTTTAGAAAAGTGTTCGAATCCACTTTAAGCCGTAGGTCCCGGTCTCCTATGACTGTAAGAGCGTCACGGAGCCAAAGTCAGACTTCTACCTACAGGTGCTCCATCACAACAGAAGCTGCTTCCTTTCCCTTCAATCATGAGTGCGTATGGGCTCGTGGGCTTGGCCAGCCAAGTGGGATTAGAAACAACAAACATAACTGAATTACATTTATTTATTTATTTTTTTTTTGTAGATGTTACTACGCTGATGCTATTATAACAGCACATTTTTTTTTAATATTATAACAGCACATTTTTACTTATTTATTGTTTGTTAAAAATATAAAAAAAATGAAGCAATGTTTTAATAATAACTAAATATTTATATGTATAATTTTATTATATGCATATTTTATTACATAAATATTTATATGCTATTGCAGAAGCCTCTAACATTTTTGTTGATATTTCGAAAATACTCAGAACACTAAAACTAAGGAATATTAACATTCTTTAGAAATTGAAATACAACTAATGAAGGAAACTAATTAAGATATTATTTATAATTATTCTGTTGCGTAAGCTATTAAACAAATATGCATTTATATATTTTACATTTTTATTTCATCAAAATATCTTATATCAATGAAAACAGGAATTTGTTATCCGTATTTTAAATATTTGTCTCTGAAATGAAATGTTTATCTTCATATTGAAAACTAAATACACGAGAAAGCTAATTAGTTAAAATTTCAAAATAATAACATCAGATATCACAAGAAGCGATCCAAGGACATTTTATAAAAAGAATCATTGACAAGGATGATAAATAACAGCAGACTTCAAAGGATATTTAATAAGATCTCATACATTTTGAGAGCTGGTTAAATAAAGAATTATCATTCCAGATCATTGCCAACAACTCGGAAGAATGACAATCAGTTCCTGTAAAGACTACGATCCAATTTATTATAAATACAAGATTCTTATTTAGTACACTCTGTTTGCAGTTTTCCTTATAAGTCTTTATTTATTCAAAGTTGATTATTCTCTATTCATTGATTTTAGTATTTTAGAATTTAGATAAAATCTTTAGCAGGTGTTTTATCAAGAGGAATACAAACTTTTATAATATATCTGAAGAATCCAATTAGCCTAGAATATATATTATTTTGTAAGCTGAATATGAAATCATTTCTTAGTTTAAAATGAGAAGATTTTTCGAATATTTAAGATCATAGATTTATCAATGTAATTTTTAAAATTATTTTTGTTGTCTGTATGTGTATTAAGAAACTTGTTGCTATTATGAAAAAAATATAATAAAAAATAATAATAAAAAAAAACTTGCATTTTTAATGTTTGATAATGATTACACGACTAAGAAAAAAAAAAAGAAGAAAATATGTTTATTATTTCTAGAACTAATTTCAAATAAAATATTATTAAAATCATAAGAATAGTTTTGAATATATGTAATTTATATTTTGTAATGTTTTTTATATATTTATTAACTACTAGACAAGCTTAGGAATAAGACGGTGAAAAGTGTGAGTAAATTATATTTTACATATTTATAAATAAAGAATCATTGGCAGATTTTTTTCAACAAAGTTCATGTAATAAAACTATTATAAAGGTGGTAGATAAAAAAGAATGACAAAAGATGATTTAAAAAATAATGGTGAATGCTTATTTAAAAAAATATTATTTAGACCGTTAAGTATATGAAAAATATTTATCTACGATTGAAGAAAAATGAGCAAGAAAATATCAGACAGTGGTTGAAGAAATCTGATGAAATCTGTTCATCTTTGAAGTTTTAGCATTCCAAATCAATGTTAATTTGAAGAATTACAATTAAAATAAATATAGGAACAGAAATTCAAGTTATTCATTTTTATAGATTTTTGAAAAATAAATGTTAGATTTATTATTTGTAAGAAGATAAAGCCTCTTAAGATAAATGATCTAATACACTCACTAACTGATTATTCAATTTATAAAACATGTGAAGTATTATTAAAGTTCATTATCTGGAGGAAATAAACAGCACACTTACTTACCACACGGCCAATATTATTCTGCAGTATGCACCTAATTATCATATAACCGCTATACGTCATTATGCTTCATGATAGATGATGGTATATGATGCATGATATACTTCTAAAATAAATTTATTGTTGAATAACAAAAATACCGAATGCATTTACAATAATATTTTGATGCAAAAATTATTTTTTATATTTAAATAAATAATGGTTTATATCATAAAATTTATATTTTATTTCCCAATGCCCATTAGTTAATTTATCACTTTTGACGATTCAGTTTTTTAAGATCTAAAAAAATATCAGGCAACTTCTATTTAAAAAAAAGAACATTTAAAACAAGAGCAAGAGCTGAAAAAAAATTTTAATTGCAAGCTAATTAATTTTAATTTGTTCTTTACTTTTTTTAATACAAATTAATTTGTGTTCTGTAAATAAGTTAAAGGGGATGCATCATTAACTGTAAAAGCCTATTTTCAGTTTTAATTACACATTTCTTTTTAAAACTATTAAAATATTCCATATACCAAAATTTCGAATTTTAAATAAACTTGTACAATAAATTATCAATGACTATAAATAAGTTCAACATATAATCCTACTTGTAATAATAATTTAGAAAATTATATGCTATTTAATTTTACAAGATATTCAGTTCTATAATTTGTAAAGAACCGTAAAAATAATAATTATAACTGTACAGAACTCTAAGAAAGAATAATAATAACTGTAAAGAACTTAAAAGAATTTTAAATTTAAGGTTTTCGTTAAAAATTGAAAATGTGATTCAAGGACAATCTTAATTGCTTTAAGAAATACGTAAGTAACACAGAAATCTAACCAGAAACCTAACTAGATCTGGGAAATTGGTAAAATTCATCCTCTTTCTCTCACCTAAAAGAGAAACTTGCTGATATAGAAATTTATTCCATTTCCACCATATGCACCATACAGTTTTGGTTTCACTTGTCAGGTTTCCAATTAGCATCTTTTGTTTAGGAGAAGAGTGTGTTCTAATAAGCCCTACGAAACTCCAAGTACAAATTAAATAATTAATGTGTTTGATTTTCTTTTAGAATCAAGCTTTGATTTACTTTCATCTGGTGTTACATTTTAAAAATTAATTCTATCTGCGATTGCTAATGAAAGATTATCGCAATTTTAATATTGTAAAAATGAATTCCATTTTACTTGATTGCTCTTAAATTGTATGAAAACACATTTTTTTTTTTTTTTTTTTTCTTATTATCTTTGTCCATAATTTTGCAGCAACTGCTCCTACCGTCGATTTATTTATTAGCTATTAAGATTTTCTAAATTCTATAATAATTAATTTGATGAATATTCCTTCAGCTCTCTGATTTGTATAATCTCTCATGTAGTGTTTACTGTATCATATTGCTTTTAATTTTTTCTCTAAAATCTCTTACCTAACGTTTTTATATTTTTCGCATTTCATATTCCTCCTTTCTCAATTTTTTAAATTTTTTACATTTAGTTCTGTTCTTGTATGAATTTTCCCCATTGTTCAGCTTCTGTACCTCCAAAAGTGAATTATGCAAAACTTTTCTGCCTCCATCGTGCGTCCTTTCCTTTCACCCGCATCATTTCCAAACTGTATAGGGGCAACTAAGCTCTAGGCACAGTGATGTGGTGTGGTGTAGTAGTAGTAGTAGTAAACGTGTATTTTTAAATTTAAACGATTTAAGTTGTTGTCACCAATAATCTAACAAAATCCATTTGGACTTAATAATTTTTCGTTTAAATGATGTATTTAATTTTAGTAAAAACAATTCTAAAGATCAACATTATTTTAATAATTATTTTATTTATTGTATTCAAAGAAAATTTGCTACAGTTTGCAAAAATAATATTTGATATATATTTTACCTACACAGTAAATGAATAACATTTTAAAAGTTTTGTGAAAAATGTGAAATATTTTAACTTCTGCATATTTTATATTTCATAAATTATTGAAGAGTTTAATATGCATTACGAGAATTTTCAGATAAAATAAACTGTAACTTATATATTATTAAATAATTATTGATTTATTTAATAAGAATTAATGTAGGGCCTGATGACCGAGTGATTAATACTCTGGTGTTTGGTACCTCATAGGGTTCGAGTCCCGGCGATGTAGGGATGAGTGCAGTGGTTCAGAATCCACTTCAAAGCCTTGGTCCGATCTAATATAACTATAGGGTTGACAACCCGGCACCGTAGAAAGTCTGCATCATGGAGCCAAGTCAGACTTCTTCCTACTTGTGCACCATCACAACAGAAGCTGAAGTTCTTGGACTTGGTCTAGATGTTGATGTCTACCATGTGGTATAAGAAAAAAAGGCATAATTAATGTTTAGGTGAAGAAAATAAAAGTTGAAAATTTTACCAGGTATATATAGAGAGAGGTATGTAGATATAGAATAAACAATATTTTATAAAACATATTTTTAAATTTAAGCTAATGGATAAAAATATAAGGGAGACTATTTAAGAAAAGCCGACAAAAATCGAAATCTTCTAAAGTAATTATTTTAATGGTACTATTTTTGAATGATGACTAATCTGACAGGAAAACATTTGTCGGATGTGTAACAGATTCAGTGAGAAACAGGTTACCTACTACAATGGAAACACATTTTACCAGCACATTAAGAAATGAAAATTGTTAAGAAGTGTACCTTCAGAGTTCTTTCGAAAAGAGCATATTTTACCAGATTATAAATTTCTCCCGTCTATACATGGCTAAAAGTAACAGTTCTAAAATATAATATTTTCCCAATCATTTTTTTGATGACATCACAAAAGAATTTAAGTTCGTATATTTGGAAAATTCTGTCTGATGTCTGATTTGGAAAATTCTGGATATATTCCATCAGATGAGAAAACATAAAAAAGCTTATAATTCTTATGTGGTTGGATAAAAAGATATTTTCCATTATACAATTATGTCTATAGAATGTGAAAAAGTGAAATAATTTTTTGTTAGTTTGGAAATTGTGAAGAATGTGGACTGATCATAATATTGATTCTGATAATAGTTGCTATTTATTAGTAGTATTTAAGGAACGAAAATATTCAGAAATCTTCTAAAATTATATATGGTAACTATATAAATTTGAAAATGGATCCAAGCAATGGAATCTAAAATTAATGCAATTAATAATCATTAAAACAAATTTGGCGAACTGGTGAATCGAGCTCATCTCCATCGTTGCTTGGCACTTCATGGCGAATCCGAGACGGCATGATACTCGCAAGCTAGAATCTCTACAATGATTTCGGTCAACTTTGTTGAACTCCTGTGTAAGCATTTTCCATTATTTTGTGTATTTTTTCATTTTCGTATTGCCTTACAATTGGAAATAAAAAAAAAATAATAATTTGAAGAAATTGTATCATTCAATAATCATAAATAAACCTGATAGATGTTTTAGATGGACATAAAATACAATATGTGCGTTATTTTGGACATGTTTCTGCTGTTATTTCTTATCCCACTTGGTCGGCAGCAACATCTAGACCAAGTTCAAGAACCCATTTGTACTCATGGAAGGATGGTAGGAGAGCGAGCTGGCCAGCTTCTGATGTGCTGGAGCACCCGAAGATAGATGTCTGGATTGGCTCCGTGTCGTTGTAGCAGGAGAGCAGTGCTTCTGGGATGACTTTTAGAGGTAACTAACCCATTTGCTTATCACGTAGCAGAAAACCTGGAAAACTCTGACCCGGTAGTCCGACTAACGAGGCAAAATGCTGAACATCATAAACGTTTTATCGCACATATATTTAAGCATCCATTATTCAGAAAGGGAAAAAGTATCATTCGATTTTTTATTTTATTTTCAAAGTAGAAATGAAAATTCAGAACACTTCTTTAAGACATGACAAAATAATTTTGTTTCCAAATAAAGCGTAAAAAAAATTAACACATGAAAACAATTAAAAAAAACAAAAAAAATCAAATATATTTTAGATTAACTTAAAGTACAATATGTTGGTTATTTTGCACATGTTATTCGTTATCCTACTTCAACAAGTCGACAGAAAAAACTCGATAAAGTGTGCCTAGATCAACTAGACCATGAACCCGTGTGTTCTAATGGAAGGATAGAAGTGAGGTATATCTGGGCAGCTTCTAATGTTCTGGAGCATCCGAAGGTAGAAGTCTGACTTGGATCCGTGTCGTTGAAGAAGGAGTTCAGTGTCTTCCGATAACTAGAAAAAAAACCTTCAGAAAACCTAGAAAACTCCCACCAGGTAGCCTGACTACAGAGGTAAAATGCTGAACATCCTAAGCTCCATCGAGTCTCCTCGTGTTTTGGCACATATCTTTTTAGCATTCATTACTCACATAGGGTAAAATTGTCACTCGATTATCTTCTTTTATTTTTAATGTAGATATGAAAATTCAGAACACTTTTTTGAGACATGACAACAATAATTTTGTTTCCAAATAAAAATTATTTTCGTGAAAAAAATTACCACTTGAAGAAAAAAGTTGTTGAAAGGATAATAAGATTTACGTCAAACAAAAAACGTTAAAAATAACTCTCAGATATCAGCCCTTGAAAAACATTTTTCCAACTTATCATCTCGGAAATAGGATACAGACATGTACTAGATTTATTTCCGTCCTTTCATTCCAAGAAGAAAAAAGTGTTTCACATTTATCGGCTGAATCTCTGATCTTAAGATGGCACACAACATCCGGTTCTGGTTCTTGATCGATACCTTTTCTTCGATTCACTCGAGAAAGAATGTCGTCCTTTTGGAATCTTTCCCACTGCTTTTTATTGTGTCTTTTTTACCCTAAAAGCCGGTAACCATCTCTACGTTTCGAAGTTATATTGCTTTCTTTTTCTTTCCTTTCTTTTTTTGTTCCGAAAAAACTTTATTTAGAAAAGAGATTTGGGGACACCGGCACAAAAGGGCTGAATAATATGTTTCGGGAATGCCAAATGAGAACTCCCGAGTGAAAGTGTAATTGCCGACTTTGGAAGAGAGTTCTCATAAATTACGGATTCCCATTTACGTTGATCGTTCAACCGATTGGATTCAAATTTTGGAATTTTTAACAAGATTGTGTTTGGCTAAAGGAATAGTTTTTTTTTATTGTGATTGTATTTTGAAATCATTTAATTAGAATCCTAAAGTGCTAAAATTTAACAAGCCTTTTGTAGTGAAGGTAAAATTAAAATTTATAAACAAGCCTAGACAACGAACACTAAACGAGAAAATTTTCGGCATAGGTTGCTTAGTATGGTATTGGTAAACTTGAAGTAGCTGTTATTTCCAATATGAATTCAACTTTTTAGATTGCCATCGACAAATCTTAAAAGGTCATTTTAGCAAGAATAGGGCAAATAAAAGTAAAAGGGACGCTAAGATGCATGTAGGTTAAGATTTCGTTAACAGAATGATGAACCAGATTTTTCCATACTGAAGTTAACAACTTCTTCAAGAGCTAATTATGACAGGAAGTGATATAATAGAAATAAATGTTATTTTACAAATATAACACTGTTATTTAACTAAAAAAATTTATCTATTAAAAAAAATATTTTTTTATTTAAAATTTTATTTCAAATGTTCAATGATACGCTTTGGTCAGATAGTTTTTATAAAATTTCTTTGACCAACACTTGTTATGGAAAGATATTCTTCAATATAAGTACAATATTTATTTCTTTTCCAATCAGAATCTAGACAAAAGTCCAGCTTCTGATTTTCGCTTTTCCTTACTTTTTTTTAGAAAGTATTATCTAAAAGTATTGGAAATGTTATAAAATAATACAATGATAAAGTATTCTTTTAGATAGAAGAATTTCACTTGTTTTACCAATCTACCCAATTTTCTTTTATAAAACTCCTTAAATATTTATTGATTTGTATTTAAGTAATTAAACCATTCATGTAGTTTCTTAAACATATAATTTAAAATACATTTTAGTGTAATATTCATATTAATAAAATTATGTTTTCTTGCAGAAAAATTACAAATAGCTTGATAGACTAATGGAAGAGAATCTGAAAAAATTAATTTTTAAGTGATTTAAAAAAAATGTAAAAAAAAGTTAATAAATGTACGATTTAAACATTATATGTAAAATAAAATCAAATATTTCTTCTTTATAAAAAGTTCCAATTTAAATATATTCAGTAGTTAATTAACTCATTAAGGTATTTTCGGTATAAGGCATATATTTATTTAAATGAAAAAGTTATGATTTGCAATAACGCTAATCTCCCTCAATTAACGAAAAAAACATAATAAAGAATACACATTAACAAATGTAGAGTTTCTTCAAAGTAAGATAAACCAGTCATACTCTCAACTTATTATATTGTAAGGTATACGGAAACATATAAACAAATATAAGCTCATGGACTATAATTGACAAATTGGATATGTTGTTTGTTAAAAAAATACAAAATAATAAGTTTCAGTATGGAGTGGGATCTCCGCATCCAAATATAAGAAAGTATATCATCAATAAACGAGACTTATTATTAACGATTATGAACCATTATGCGGTATATAAAATCAATAGAAAGTGAGAATCTCACATAACTGCTCAACAGGAGCAGCATGAAGAGGAGTGAAGAAGATAATAGATTTCTCCTCGGGACTCGCGTCCTCAGGCAAGTTGATCAAACCATGCACTTAATTGCTTTTCTGTTGACGAACTTTTTCCATGATAGAATTCTCTGTTGACTTGGGTTGTCGCAATGCGAGATGGAACTATGACCTGCTGCTCCTCCTTTAGAGAACATATCAGCACAAGGGAGTTATATCTGTAGATTTTAGTAGTTACTATTGCAGTATATTACCCTATGTCTGTAATGTATTATCAATATCTCAGTTTGAAAGTCTTTCATGGATGTTCTATGGATAACAGATTCGAAGTTTTCTCAAACTTAAAGCGTTGTCTTCTATTGCATCCTACTGCATATGCATATTTCCAAAATGCATCCTTCTTAGTGGGATATCATTTTTAAACGTGTACGACTATCTTGGTAGAGAAGTAATCCCTCATTCTTTCCTACTCTCCTTGTTTTCCTTGATATAATAGTTCCTTCTTGATATAATATTTCAGTGTGTATTTTATTGATTGTTTTGCGTTTTTCTTCCTCTAATTTACTTTATTATTTATTTTTATCACTTTCTTTAATACTTTCGATATAATTTCTTTGTATTGGACTAATACTGTCAGTGATCTGATCCATGAGATTACCATGCTTGGCGAGTTCCCAAGAAAAGATGATCCTGGCGATTAAATCTAGACCAGGTTGCAGCTCTCCAATGGACAAATACATTTTGGTCCCTGCATCTGACAGACGAAGATGTATTTAGTTTCTGAGTGTATTAGTCGGTCACGATGGGTTGCTTTCTGGGCATCTCCCTAAAAGTGAGGATCCTTCTCGGGAATTTTATTGACCATATAAGCCTAGTATAGAACTAAAACAGGAATATGCATTCTCATGTAAGGCCTCATGGTGGAAGATTAGATCTGGGAGAAAAAAAATATGGTTAAGGTATTCTCTATCTGAAAAAAAAAATTATGCACCAAAAAGAAATTTTAAATTCATTGATAGGTACAACACATTCCTAGTTTAGAGGAATCTAAGAAAAAGAAAACTGGTGGAAAATTTAATCTTGTCAAAATTTCTTGTTGTGTTTTCTCTTAATAATAATATAACTTTTGATGTTCGTTTTAGAGCAAAACAGCTCACATTCTGTAGACGAAAATTTAAATTTTACGAGGCAAAAAAAGATCTGGTGAATTATTAATAGAAAACCTACATTTCAGAAAAAAAAATTTTACTTGCAGAAGTGTGTTGGATTTATTATAAAAAAACAACCAACACAATGTGCGTCTCAATGCGCCGTGTCTGTTTTTTATTTAATATATGTTAAAGAGCATTAAATATTTCCAGAATTAAAAAATTAATCTGTTGATATAATATGTTAGCAATAATAAATGCAATGAAATTAATTCCCTCGAATGATCCGTTTTAAAATCCTCGTTCTTGAGATCAGATGGGGTTGCGGTTCTTGTATGCGCAACACATTTCTTTGACTTATGCTTTTGAGGGACATGTAGTGCATCTAGCTTACTGATGTATTAATTTGAGGGAGTTATTATTTCTTCGTAGTTGGAGATGATTAGGATTCAAGCAATATGTATTTGCTTGCTCTTCTCACTGAAGATGTGGCCTTTTAAAAGATATAACCTTATTAGCATCATTGCGGAAATCTTCATTCTCTTGTCAAATCTGGATGAGTGGTGCTTCATCAGATCCAGATTATAATTTTCTATCCAGTTAATAATTCTCTTTCACAATATTTGGTTCGTGATGAAGGCTTTATTTCACCACAGTGAAACACTGTTACATTTTTTTTCCTATGACACGTGTAAAACAAAAAAATAATCGAAGCTTGAATATAGGATGAAAATTGTACATTTATTATTTGCTCAAAACAATGAATTTAAACTATGTTGTCTTTCAAAATTTATATAAATCTAAAAGCAATTGGAAATAAAACGAAAATTTAAATAAAGTCTTTTCATTCCAAAATAGAAGCTACCACATATTTCTTCTTTTTATCTGGACCGAATATTCTCGATTTACTCATAGGATTAAAATATTTCGCATTTCAATTGCTATTCCTTTGTCATTTCTGTACGCCACTTCTTGATTTCAAACAGAATTGAAATGTTGGAGGAACTTATGGTAGGTACTAAGGAAGATTTTATATAAACGTTTCTGAACTCATTAAAACAATACAATTGTAAAGTTTATTGGTTCCATTCTTCTGAAGAGTTTTAAATCTGGTTATTTGAATTGACCCATATAACCATACATTCAACACCATTCTGCTTTTTTAAATATCAAAATAGTAGAAGAATTTTTTAGAGTTTAAATAACTTGTTCAATCTTTATTTATTTAGATTATAAGCATACAAACTGCAAAGCAAAATCAAAGTGTGTCGAAAATATCAGCAATCGCATTTATCTAACCGAAAGACTTGAATGAAACGACAGTTTTAAAGAATTACCATAACACTCAGTTTACGCTATTCTGAAGCAGGAACAACTGAACCGACTGTTTCTTGTATTACATATACAACAAAACAATACCTACAAATAATATGCTATTTCGAGCAACATGTTCTGTTTTGAAAATAACATAAATTGCTTAAAACTTCAATAACTTCACCCGTTTTCTTCTGCAAATCAAAAGTATACAGACATCATGTCATCGTATATCTGCAACATCGATATCATTTCAAGTTGTTGGTTCTTTTAAAACTCTCTCGGAAGTTAAATTCAATTTCATACTTAAAGGTAATTATTGTTAGTTTTTTAACCTTGTGATATATTTTTGTGACATATATTTGCTCTAATGCAGCTGACAAAAACTTAGACAATTGTCTTAGAAGCATTTAGGCAAGCGCTGCACAGACGTTACTCACTTAACACTATCCAGGAGGTGCGTGTAGCTTGAAGATAAGCTACTGATGCGAAGTACCCATACCACCGCAACGCTCTGTGATACTGTTAGACCGGGATCTACGGTTTAAAGTGGATTCCGAACCACCACAAACTTCCATGGCACCACTGGAACTCGAAACAGTCAGAACTCGAATAAAGTACCTACTATTATGAAAACGTTTTTTATCGCTCAACTACGGAATGAACCATTCTAGTAACTGCATCTGGAAGGTTCGTTCGCACTACTCACATTAAATAAGCAGAAATCACCAGTTTATAAATTTATAGTGTCCATTCCTGGATAAAAGTAAGAACTTTTACTTGAAAGTTTCGACACCATTTATGAAGTTTTAATGTACCAACCGAACAGGTTGCTGATGGTCCTTGACCGAATAGTAATGATACCGTGGAGTCATGATAACGAATAGTAATAATATCGGAACTAGTAAGTTGATTGATATGGTATATATAACTTTTCTCTTATAGTTGGAAAGTAGGTTTTAGTATTTACAATTAAATAGAGAACAATTTTTAAAAGAGTTTTAGTTGATATAAAATATTTTTTTGTATTTCTTTCATATATATCGACCTTAATTTTAAAAACAAAATATCAATAAAAGTTACACTAAATAATGTTGCTTAATATGGAGAAATTCCCAGGAAAAGCTCCAAACGTATTCATATACGTGACAAAAATTAATTCCGGCAATTATATCTGCTGAACTGTGTTACCAGTATCGGAAACAAAAGATAGTTGATCGGAAAACCAATTAAATCTAGAATAATTTTCTCATCTCCAATCGGTAGAATATTCGACATCAAACAAAATGTGGATTAGCAGTGAAAATGATTTATCGCAAAACTTCCATTTTGTTTCAGAATCGAACATTTGGTGATATATCATCATTATTGTAAATCAAATTCGACCAAGAGTTATATTTGTGCATTTCTAATTATTGAACAAACCATTTCGAAGCTTTACTGGTACTGAACAAATAAGAAAACTTTCTTATGCAGTTGGATAACTCCATAGATTTTAATATTCTTTATCTGTTTTATCTATTTTGGATAATAGAAATCGAAAGTGTAATCTCCAAGTTAAGCGTGTATTTTTAAATTTAAACGATTTAAGTTGTTGTCACCAATAAACCAACAGAATCCATTTGGACTTAATATTTTTTGCTTTAAATGATGTATTTAATTTTAGTAAAAACAATTCTAAAGATCAACACTATTTTAATAATTAATTTATATATTGTATTCAAAGAAAAATTCTTACAATTTGTAAAAATAATATCTGTTATCTACTTTACATACAAAGTACATGAAGAACATTTTAAAAGTTTTGTAAAAAATTTGAAATATTTTAACTTACGCACATTTTATATTTCCTAAAATATTCAACAGTTTAATATGCATTACGAGAATTTTCAGACATAATGAACTGTAAGTTATTTGTTATGAAACAATTATTGATAATCATATTAAGAATTAATGTAGTGCCTGATGACCGAGTGATTACACACTGGTGCTGGGTACCTCATCCGGTTCTAGTCCCGGCGATATATGGATGTGTGCAGTGGCTCAGAATCCACTTCAAGGCGTATGTCTGATCTAATATGACTATAGGGCTGACAACCCGACCCCGTAGAAAGTCTGCGTCACGGAGCCAAGTCAGAACTCTATCTACGGGTGCTCTATCACAACAGAAGCTAAAGTTTTTGGACTTGGTCTAGATGTTGCTGTCTATCACGTGGTGTAAGAAAAAACCAACATAATTAGAGCTTAAGTGAAGAAAATAAAAGTTGTACTTCCAAAATTTATCAGGTATACCATATAGAGAGAGGTAGATAGATATAGAATAAACAATATTTTTTTAAACATATTTTTAAATTTAAGCTAATGGATAAAAATATAAGGGAGACAATTTAAGAAAAGCCGACAAAAATCGAAATCTGCTAAAGTAATTATTTTAATGGTAATATTTTTGAATGATGGCTAATCTGACAGGAAAACATTTGTCATATCAGGAAAGTTACTGATGTGTAACAAATTCAGTGGGAAACAGGTTACCTACTACAATGGCACAGCACATTAAGTATATTACAGAACATTGCTACATTACCAGCTACATTAAGAATTGAAAATTGTTAGGAAGTGCGTCCGCAGAGTTCTTGCGAAATGAACATATTTTACCAGTTTATAAATTTCTCCCGTCTATTCCTGGCGAAAAGTAACAGTTCTAAAATATAATATTTTCCCAATGATTTTTTTGTTGTCATCACGAAAGAATTAAAGTTCGTCTATTACGTCTGATTTGGAAAATTCTGGACATTTTCTATCAGGTGAGGAAACATAAAAATGCTAATAGTTCTTATGTGGCTGGATAAAAATATATTTTCCATTATACAATTATGTCTATAGAATGTGAAAAATGGAAATAATTTTTGTTAGTTTGAAAATTGTGAAGAATTTGTATTAATCATAATATTTATTCTGATAATAGTTGCTATTCATTAGTAGTATTTAAGGAAAGAAAATATTCAGAAATCTTCTAAAATAATATACGGTAACTATATAAATTTGAAAACGGATCCAAGTAATGAAATTTAAAATTATTTCAATTAATAATCATTAAAACAAACTTGGTGAACTGGTGAATCGACCTCATCTCCATCGTTGCTTGGCACTTCATGGCAGGTCCGAGATGGCGAGATACTGGTAAGCTAGAAAACTCTTGATACAATGATTTCGGTCTACTTTGTTGAACTCCTGTGTGTGTTCCTCTATTTTGTGTTTTTTCTCATTTTTATATTTCTTTACCATTGGAAATAAAAAAGTTAATAATTTAAAGAAATTGTATCATTCAATAATCATAAATAAACCTGATATATCTTTTAGATGGACAGAAAATACAATATGTGCGTTATTTTGCATATGTTTTTATTGTTATTTCTTATCCGACTTGGTCGGCAGTAGCATCTAGACCATTTTCAGAAACCCACGAGTACTCATGGAAGGAAGCAGTGCTTACGGAAGGACCTTTAGGGGTAACTACCCCATTTGCTTATCATATTGCAGAAAACCTGGAAAATTTCGACCAGGAAGTCCGACAACAGAGGCAAAATGATGAACATCACAAACGTTTTATCGCACATATTTTTTAGCATTCATTATTCAGAAAAGGAAAAAGTATCACTCGATTATTTCTTTTATTATTTAAAGTAGATGTGAAAATTCGGAACACTTTTTTAAGACATGACAAAAATAATTTTATTACCAAATAAAACGTAAAAAAAATTAACACTTGAAGACAAAAGTTGTTGAAAGGATAATAAGATTTATGCAAAACAAAAACAAAAAAAAAAAAAACGTTAAAAATAACTCTCAGATATCAGCACTTGAAGAACATTTTTCCAACTTATCGTCTCGGAAATAGGATACAGACATGTACTAGATTTATTTCCGTCCTTTCATTCCAAGAAGTAAAAAAAATATTTCACATTTGTCGGCTGAATCTCTGATCTTAAGATGGCACACAACATCCGGTTCTGTTTCTTGATCGATATATTTTCTTCGATTCACTCGAGAACGAATGTCGTCCTTTTGGAATCTTTCCCACTGCTTTTTATTGTGTCTTTTTTACCCTAAAAGCCGGTGACCATCTCCACGTTTCGAAGTTATATTGTTTTCTTTTTGTTTCCATCCTTTTTTTTTTCCGAAAAAACTTATTTAGAAAAGAGATTTGGAGAGACCGGCACAAAAGGGCTGAAGAATATGTTTCGGGAATGCCAAATGAGAACTCCCGAGTGAATGTGTAATTGCCGACTTTGGAAGAGAGTTCTCATAAATTACGGATTCCCTTTTACGTTGATCGTTCAACAGATTGGATTCGAATTTTGGATTTTTAACTAGATTGTGTTTGGCTAAACAAATAGTTTTTTTTATTGCGAAGTTTTGTGACTGTATTCCGAAAACAGTTAATTAGAATCCTATACTGATAAAATTAAACAAGCCTTTTGTAGTGAAGGTGAAATTAAAATTTAGAAAGTATTTTGAGAACTAAATAAATACATTTAGATAGACATTTTCAAAATAGCTTACATTTGGTTTACTAGTATGCTTCTAGGTTTGTTGACATCACACGCTAACTTCCAAATTGTGTGTTAAATGTATAAAAAATAAAAATTAGACGCTTAACACATTGAAGATGGTATCATATTGGTATGGGAAAGTATATAGCCTATAAATGCCAGAACATTTTTTGTAAATATTTATTGATATTTGTAAAAACAGAAAAATATTTAAAAAATACTGTTTAAAAAATTGTTTAATATATTCCGTAATGTTGGTCATTTCTAAGCTCTTAGGCTCTTAGGGCTGATTTCCTAGATCGAAAGGGCCTAAATTGTTTCTACCAAATTGTTTTAGAATGTCATACTATTCTGTAAGACTATATATAGAACATCTTGAAAATGAGGACTTTTACAGAGCTACGGGAGCGAATAAAGAGTATGAATTGAAGTGAGACAGAATTAGATACTATACCAGACAAGTCTCGCCGAAATGCAGTAAAATTATTCAGACTTATACCAGGACATGATTGTCCGGGTGAACATTTATATCGTATAGGGTATAAGACCATCCCTACTGTCGTCTTTGTGGCTTGAAATTGCCTATGAATAGAAAACACCTGCGATGTTGCAAGACACTCCACAGAACTGACTACGAGACTACAAGATAGTGTGCGTGCCAGAGAGTTCTTGGGGTGATGACTTCGGTCTTTACTTCTTCTACTGTGTTTTGATGTTTTTTGTTCTTTCTTTGTTGTTTTTGTTTATATGTATGTACTCATTGGCATTGGAAATAAAAAACTAAAACTTAAGCACCTATGCAAATTATGTGAATCTCCATCATATTTTTTCAAAGTGTTAAGTAAATGCCTATAAAAATAATTTAGTAAATCTTATAATAGTAATGAAAGTTCGAATAAATGAAAGAGAAAAAGTAGCGCTATTTTTGTAATCATAAGAGTTTATTAAAACAAATTAATTTTTAAAATGTTTTCTGTTAGTTTAAATTATACACACCTTATAATTAAGGGGGATTCTTTAAACGAACTCTAAATTTGTTACACAAATATTACTATTATTGAGAAAGGATAATAAGATGTTATTTATTGAGGCTCAAGATTGACTGCAGATAGTTTCATTTAAATGTAGATAGTTTCATTCATCTATTTGACCAATGTGGAACCAGTTTCAACACTAACTACAAATAATAATGTATAGTTTACGAAGTATTAAACATTTTATTGAAGACCATTTTCAAAAACTGTTCACTGGGTACCCATTTTAGTCACCTTGTACGACATGTACGGGCTACAGTGGAGCTATTCTAACCCGGACACATACACTTATATTTATATATATATATATATATAATTAATTTTTTTTTCACCAGCTAATGATATATTAAGAAAACATCTCTATATATGTCAATAATAAAAATAATTCATTCATTTCATGGATGAATTATTTTATTTATTCATTTCATTCTTATTCATGCCAGTTCATTTAAATTCATTACTGCAATATATACTTATATATTACTTAAGCATGGTAAATGGAGTATTTATATATGTCCGAAGATAGAAATAACACAATTTATTCTCTTCGAAAGAAGACAGGAGTTTCATTCTACCCAATAAACAAAGAAAAAATTGCATTTATATTTCTTATCGTTGAACAAAAGTATAAATAATGGACTGTGTGGTTTCTTAAAAAAAGAAAAACCAGTATACAGTCCTGCGCCAAAAATGGTAGTGACAATCGTTAACAGATCATTGCATTTTGCAGCTTTTTTGAGAAATAAATATTACTGGAATTGACAATACATATGTGTTTAAAATAATGGTGGTGATGAAAATACGGACAATTTTCAAATTCAAAAGGTCTGCATAATTTTTGTCCTTTGAATAACGTAAGAAATAAAACACACATTACTGAATTTGAAATAATTATGTATATATTTTTTTCTAGTAAAATTATTATATCTTAACGATTAATTTGTAAATATTTTAAAATATAGGTAAAAATAGTATTTATTATATTCAAAATTATTACATTTTAGTTACTCAAAGTTTTAGTTAAAATTCTGGTTAAAAAACGGCAAAAGGATATATTTAAATACGTACTGAATATTTTTTTAAAATTCATTTAAATTTTATTTTTTACTCAAACTATGTCTATTTTTCTTGTAAGCTAATATCACCTATGGATATTGTTGGTATCGTATTATTCTTTTTTATTTCATCATTAATTAAAATTAAATTTCGAAAATATTAAAAATACCCGATTTATTGTTTATCACCCGTTTTATTTTTTTATATTTATTCATTTTGGGCTTACTTTTAACCTTTTAATATTTTTTTTCAATCATTTATTTTCCATACTTTCACACATTTCATATTGTATATAATCTTCTTTTATCATTTGTTAACAATTTTTTACATAAAAATTGCACTTCAATTTCTATGCAACTAGTACAAATCTGTGATAAAAAAAAAATCTACACAGAAATAGGTGGTGAAGACATTTTCAAAAAAATTTACGGAAGTAACATTTATTTGTAGAAATTTTATTAAATTCTAACTCCACAATTTATTGAAAATCATTAATTCTCATTGTTTTACTTTCTGAGGAAATGTTTCTTTTTTTCTGAAATTTATTGTTTGCATTTTTGACATGTGTTTTGATATATGTTTTTTATTATTAAAATAGATAGCCATGTAATATAACGTTGCGTAATTTATTTTGTAAAATATATAATGGGTATTTGTAATATATTTCAACAAACTTCAAAGTCCTTTGCAAATAAAATATATTATATAAATTTTAATATCTATATTTTAAGCAAGATAAGATATCAAAAAATGATTTCAAGGTGTCTGTTATTATTTTTTTTTAAATAACGAAAAATAATATGCAATTAATCTATGCAAAGCTTAGGTATACATAAAAAGACATAGCTATTTCAGTGATGCTGAATAATATACGGAGAAATATAAACAACAAAATAATCATTAAAATATTAAAGTATTTATTTTATGTATTAGGTTAATTAAATTTTTTTATTACGCAGTACACAAACGTAGAAATTGACTAAAGTAAAAAACTTGGAAATATAAGAAATATTTAAAAATTACGTCAAAAATATTTTATTATTCATACATAAGAAGCATATTGATATTTAAAACATAAGAAGAATATTGATAAGACATGATTTGAGAACGTCAAACTTAATTATACTCCTTTTAATGTACAATTTTGTTGTGCTTTGCATCATCATCAACTAACAGGTTTTACTGTAGATTCTCACAAAAAATGGAATACTCTTAATAGCTTTAATAATTACACCACTTTTGTGACGATCTGTTTATCCTTGGGAAATTTCTCAAAAAGAACGAAAGTATGATGCTAAGTACTTGATTGAAAAAAAATTATCATGATTAATTACCAGCAATTCAGAAATTTTTTTTACGGAATCTACAATATTTAGTACAATTCAAGATTAGTTGGTAACACATTAACTTTTATTAAGAAATTCCATTTTGTGCCAGAGGCACATTGTGGGTGTTAAATGAGCTGGCACTAAGTCATGTTGAATCTGTCACAAATGAGCCATTTTAATGGCTTAACATTCGAATCAACAACGGACAATTCGAATCAATTAGGACACAATGGCTTAGCATTTGAATCAACTTTCATGAAAACTCTTTAAAGCCTTTTCAAATTAAATCAAAATGCATAATATTTAAATTTGGGTAAATCAATATGTAAACAAAAAGAATATGATTTCATTTATTATACTAACTTGCATCTATAGGCATTCAGTCTAAGCATCTCTTTCCTTTTATACTTACTTGTATTTAAAGCATAATTATTTTTAAAATATGTATTTTATCAGTCACAGAGAACGTACAAATTTTATATAAGAAATTCACATATAAAGTTTAATTCACAACGATGAATTTCTTACATTAAAACATGCCACGATTAATCCATAAACAAGTGATAATAGAAAATATTATCTTTAACGTACAATTGATAATCATAATTGATATGGGAGAAATCTCTGAAAACTCCCATCAGGCAGCCTGATTGTTGCTGCCAACGATTATCAACGTTGTAATATTCTCAATTAAGCTTTCTTGAATCAAAAAGCTATGACCACACCATACTGTATTAATAAAGACAATCTGTGTATTCTACACATACCTACGCTGAGCTATTACACTCTAGCTAGAAGTTCGCAATTTATTAATTAGTATACGAAATATCATATGAACACACATAGATTTATTTGTATATTTTTGTCTGTATGTATATATATATATATATATATATATAAATGAAGGCTTTGCTGCATTCCAATAGTAGATCTTTTTGTAGCTTAGGATGTTACCAGAATGCACCAGGTGGAGGTAGATCTGCTGTCGCACCCCGAAGTTAAAAGACAAATGAGACTTAGATGGAAATCAGTGCTCACTCACTGCTCGCATCGCTTCGAAGAATTGGAGGAAAATTTTGGAATAGGGTAATTCAGTAAAAACTCCTAAAAAACGGTTGAGAATTTAGAACTGCTGTGGGCCATGACTTTTTGGAGAGCCATCTTCTCAACATCTTGGTATTTTTGATGGCTCAAATTGCCTCTGTGGCACAGACGAGATCTTGAACAAGCACCATATAACAGGACTCCGAGGAGAAAATATATTGGTAAACTAGAACTTTGTGGATGAGACAAACAATATTTTTCTCTTATTGTTTTCTTTTGTCTTATGTGTGTCTTACATTGGTTTTTTTTTCTCTTTGATTTCGTAAGGGATTGTCATTTTCTCTTGCCGTTGGAAATAAAATATATATGAACACAGAGTCTAATGTTTAATAAATATTTGCATTATAATCTGATTATTTTCTTCTACATGGGTATACTCAAATGCGTATTGTTGACAAAATGTTTCATTACATTTTCACATTTTTGAGTTGTATTCATGAAAAATTCTTTTACAGTTTTCTCTCAACATAACTGAGAAAATAAAATGTCTTATATAATATTTATTGTAGCTGAAAATCTTAGAACATATCTGTCAATAAATGTATACATTTACTGACAGATATTTTCAGACTGACAGACAGTTATATGACACATATACATTTATTGACAGATAAAGTTTTTACCATCTTTTTGAATAAATATGCAAATTAATCGAAATCATATGAACAAATCATTCTTTCAAATGGCTCAAATAAAATTAAGTAAATAACAATTTATAGCTCGAAAAATTGCGCACTATATTCAATTTTCATTTAAAATTGCGAAGATCAATTTTTGAATACCCTAAAAAGCAAAAAGTTTTACTAAATTACTATAAAACTTATTCTACATTAAATTCCTAAGGCAGTTCATTGGCAGTTAATTAATCATGTTAATTAATTTTGTTAATCAACAATTTCCACCCTAAGTCAGTTACAATGTAGTGATTTTCAGAGATGCCCTTTTTTTGGAGGTCTAATGATAATTAATAAAGTTATTCGATGTGTCCTAATTTTGGGGGAAAGCATAAATGTACATCTTTTAAAAAGCCTTTACAATATGATGAAAAATTATTAGTAGTATCGGTAAATAGCCAAATAATAATTGCAAGCTAGTCAAAATCTGGTGCTGCTACATTGTATGTTATGTTATATTTCTTCTAAAATACGACATCAATCACAAAACATTTAAGGAATATTCAGAATTGCATTGAACCTCATAGATACCAGTGCAAACAATGTACCACGTATCATACTGTCACGAAACAAGATCTTGTTACACGAGATACTTTTTGGCGTGGATTGTTTAACATGGCATTGGCAAACTTGAATACTTTAAAATATTTCTCATTTTTATATGCACCTAATTTCCACGGTTTCCTCATATGAGTTGAATAATATTAGAATTATTATCTCGTCGTTATTTCTGTACTCCATTTCATGGTTGGAAACAGATCTGCAATGTTAGAGGCATTTATACTGCAAGGTGTTACAGAAGTAGAAATAATTTATATAAAAGGTTTCTGAACTCATTAAAATAATACAATTGTAAAGTTTCTTGATTCCATTCTTCTGAAGAAATTTAAATCAGGGTTGTCTAAATTGCCACACATTCAACACCACTTTGCTTTTTGAATATCAAAATACAATTATTCAAAAATGTTTTAGAGGTCAAACAACTTGTCCAGTCTTCAATTATTTAGATTATAAGCATGCAAATTACAAAGCAAAATCAAAGTGTGGAAAATATCAGCAATCACATTTATCTAACCGAAAATCGGTAGTTTTAAAGAATTAACATAACAATCAGTTTAAGCTATTCTGAAGCAGGAACATCTGAATCGAGTGTTTCCTGTATTAAATATGTAACAAAACAATACCTACAATGATACCTACAATATGACATTTCAAGTAACATGGTCTGGTTTGAACATAACATAAATTGCTTACAACTTCAATTACTTCACCCGTTTTCTCCTGCAAACCCCACGTATACAGACATCATGCCATCGTAACCCTGCAACATCAACAATATTTCAAGTTGTTGGTTCTTTTAAAGCTCTCTCTGCAGTTAAATTCAATTTAATCCTTTAAAGTAATTAATTGTTAATTTTTTAACCTAGGGACATATATTTGCTCTAATGCAGCTGGCATCCACTTAGACAATTGTCTTGGATGTCATAAGACAAGTGTTGCGCAGACGTTACTCACTTAACACTACCCAGGAGGTGGTGTAGCTTGAAGATAAGCTACGGACGAGGAGTAACCATACCACCGCAACGCGCCGCGATCATGTTAGACCGGGACCTACGGTTTAAAGTGGATTCCGAACCACCACAAATATCAATGGCACTTTTTGAACTCGAAACCTGTGATACCGAGCACCAGAGTGCTAGTCACTTGGCAATCACGACTCGAATAAAGTTCCTAGTTCTATGAAAACACTTTTTATCGCTTCGCTACGGAATGAATCCTTCGAGGAACTGCAACTGCAAGGTTCGTTAGCCCTCCTGAAGTCTAATAAGCATAATTCACCAGATTAAAAATTTATAAAAAAATTAGAGCAAAACATGGATAAAAGTAAGAACTTTTCATTGTAAGTTTCGAAAACATTTATTAAGTTTTATTGTACCAACCGGCCAGATTGTTACTGGTCCTTAACCGAATAGTAATGATAGCGTGGAGTTAGGATAACGAATAGTAATAATCTCGGAACTAGTAACTTGATTGATATGGTATATATAATTTTTCTCTTATAGTTGAAAAGTAGGTTTTAATAGTTACAAATAAACAGAGAACAATTTTTAAAAGAGTTTTAGTTGATATAAAATATTTTTTTGCATTTCTTTCATATATATCAACCTTAATATAAAAACAAACTATCAATAAAAGACACACTAAATAATGTTGCGTTACATGGTGAAATTCCCAGGAGAAGCTTCAAATGTATTCATATACGTGACAAAAATTAATTCCTGCAATTATATCTGCTGAACAGTGTTACCAGTATCGGAAACAAAAGATAGTTGATCGGAAAACCAATTAAATATAGAATAATTTTCTCATTTCCAATCAGTAGAATATTCGACATCAAACAAAATGTGGATTAGCAGTGAAAATGATTTATCGCAAAACTTCCATTTTGTTTCAGAATCGAACATTTGGTGATATATCATCATTATTGCAAATCAAATTCGGCCAAGAGTTATATTTGTGCATTTCTAATTATTGAACAAACCATTTCAAAGCTTTATTGGTACTGAACAAATAAGAAAACTTTCCTATGCAGTTGAATATTTCCATATTTTTTAATATTCTTTATCTGTTTTATTTATTTTGGATAATAGAATTTGGAAAAGTAATTCCCATGTTAAATGTGAATTTTTAAATTTAAAAGATTTAAGTTGCTGTCTCAAATAATCTAACAAAATCCATTTTTCTCCTAAATGATGTATTTAATCTTAGTAAAAAACAATTCTGAAGATCAACACTATTTTAATAATTAATTAATTTATTGCATTCAAAGAAAATTTTTTATAGTTTTTAAAAATAATATTTGATATATATTTTACATAAACAGTACATGAAGAACATTTTTAAAAGGTTTTGTGAAAAATTTGAAATATTTTAACTTATGCATATTTTATATTTCATAAATTATTGAATAGTTAAATATGCATTAAGAGAATTTTCAGGAATAACAAACTGTAACTTATATGTTATTAAATAATTATTGATAATCACATTTAAAATTAATGTAGGGCCTGATGACCAAGTGACTAACACTCTGGTGTTCGGTACCTCATCGGGTTCGAGTCCCGGCGCTGTATCAATGACTGCAGTGTTTCAGAATCCACTTCCAGACATAGGTCCGATCTAATATGACTGTAGGTCTGAAAACACGACCCCGTAGAAAGTCTGCGTCATTCAGCCAAGTCAGAAATCTATCTACGGGTGCTCTATCACAACAGAAGCTAAAGTTTTTGGACTAGGTCAAGATGTTGATGTCTACCAAGTGGTATAAGAAAAAACAAACATTACCGTTTAAATGAAGAAAATAAAATTATACATCCAAAATTTATCAGGTATATATAGACAGAGGTAGATAGATATAGAATAAACAATATTTTATGAAACATATTTTTAAATTTAAGCTAATGGATAAAAGTATAAGGGAGACAATTTAAGAAAAGTCGACAAAAATCGAAATCTAAAGTAATAATTTTAATGGTACTATTTTTGAATGATGGCTAATCTGACAGGAAAACATTTGTCATACCAGCAATGTTACAGATGTGTATCAGATTCAGTGGGAAACAGTCAAACCTACTACAATGAAAATACATTTTACCAACACATTAAGAAATTAAAACTGTTAGAAAGTGCACCTTCTGAGTTCTTGCGAAATGAACATATTTCACCAGTTTACAAATTTATCCTATATATCCCTGGCTAAAAGTAACTGTTCTAAAATATAATATTTTCCCAATAATTTTTTTTTGATGTCATTACAAAAATTTAAGTTCGTCTACTATGTCTGATTTGGAAAATTCTGGACATTTTCCATCAGGTGAGAAAACATAAAAATGCTTATAGTTCTTATATGGCTGGATAAAAAGATATTTTCCATTATACAATTATGTCAATAGAATTTGAAAACGTGAAATAATTTTTTGTTAGTTTGGAAATTGTGAAGAATGGGGATTAACCATAATATTGATTCTGATAATAGTTGATATTTATTAGTGTTTATTTAAGGAAATAAAATATTCAGAAATCTTCTAAAATAATATACGGTAACTATATAAATTTGAAAACGGATCCAAGTAATTAAATTTAAAATTATTTCAATTAATAATCATTAAAACAAATTTGGTGAACTGGTTAATCGAGCTCATCTCTTGCTTGGAACTTCATGGCGAGTCCCAGACGGCGAGATACTGGCAAGCTAGAAAACTCTTGAGACAATGATTTCGGTCAACTTTGTTGAACTCCTGTATGTGTTCCTTTATTTTGTGCTTTTCTCATTTTTGTATTGCCTTACCATTGGAAATAAGGAAGTTAATCATTTAATGAAAATGTATCATTCAATAATCATAAATAAACCTGATAGATGTTTTAGATGGTCATAAAATACAACACGTGCGTTATTTTGCATATGTCCCACTTATTCCACTTGGTCGGCAGCGACATCTAGACCAAGTTCAAGAACCATGTGTACTCATGGAAGGATGATAGGAGAGCGAGCTGGCAGCTTCTGATGTGTTGGATGCTACTCGAAGGTAGATGTCTGACTTGGTTCCGAGTCGCTTCCAGTGCTTCCGGGATGACTTTTAGGGGTAACTACCCCATTTGCTTATCATATGGCAGAAAACCTGGAAAACTCCGACCAGGTAGTCCGACTAACGAGCCAAAAGGCTGAACATCACAAACTTTTTATTGCAAATATTTTTTAGCATTCACTATTCAGAAAAGGGAAAAGTATCATCCTATTATTTCTTTTATTATTTAAAGTAGATATGAAAATTCAGAACACTTTTTCGATACACGCCAAAAATAATTTTGTTTCCAAATAAAGCGTGAAAAAAATTAACACTTGAAGACAAAAGTTGTTGTAAGGATAATAAGATTTACGCCAAAAAAAAAAAAGGTTAAAAATAACTCTGAGATATCAGCCCTTGAAAAACATTTTTCCAATTTATCGTCTCGGAAATAGGATACAGACATGTACTAGATTTATTTCCGTCCTTTCATTCCAAGAAGAAAAAATTGTTTCACATTTGTCGGCTGAATCTCTGATCTTAAGATGGCACACAACATCCGGTTCTAGCTCTTGATCGATACCTTTTCTTCGATTCACACGAGAAAGAATGTCGTCGTTTTGGAATCTTTCCCGCTGCTTTTTATTGTGTCTTTTTTACCCTAAAAGCCGGTGACCATCTCCACGTTTCGAAGTTATATTGTTTTCTTTTTGTTTTTTTTTTTTTTTTTTTTTTGTTCCGGAGAAACTTTATTTAGAAAAGAGATTTGGAGACACCGGCACAAAAGGACTGAAGGATATGTTTCGGGAATGCCAAATGAGAACTCCCGAGTGAAAGTGTAATTGCCGACTTTGGAAGAAAGTTCTCATAAATTACGGATTCCCTTTTACGTTGATTTGTCGTTTTGATTGGATTCGAATTTTGGATTTTTAACAAGATTGTGTTTGGCTAAAGAAATGTTTTTTTATTGCGAAGTTGTGTGATTGTATTCCGAAATCATTTAATTAGAATTCTATACTGCTAAAATGGAATAAGACTTTTGAAGTGAAGGTGAAATTAAAATATATAAAGTGTTTTTGAGAACCAAACAAATTAATTTAAATAGGCATTTTTGCAATAATTTACATTTCGTTTACTAGTAAGCTTCTAGGTTGGTTGAGATAGCAAAGTAACTTCCAAATTGTGTGTTAAGCGTATTAAAAAAATTAAATTTTAACCTTAACACATTGAAAATGGTATCATATTGATATGGGAAAGTATATAGTCTAAATTCCAGAACATTTTTTGTAAATATTTATTAATATTTGTAAAAAAAGAAAAATATTTAAAACATGCTGTTTAAAAATTAGTTTAATATATTTCGTAATGTCGGTCATTTCTTAGCTCTTAGGCTCTTCTTTCTCTTAGACTGATTTCCTTGATCGAAAGGGCCTAAATTGTTTCTACCAAATTGTTTTAGTATGTCATACTATTCTGTAAGACTATATTGTGAACATCTTGAAAATGAGGACTTTTACAGAGCTACGGGAGCGAATAAAGAGTATGAATTGAACTGAGACAGAATTAGATACAATACCTGACAAGTCTCGCCGAAATGCAGTAGCCTTTTTCAGACTTATAACAGGACATGATTGTCCGGCTGAACATTTATATCGTATAGGGTATAAGACCATCCCTACTGTCGTCTTTGTGGCTTGAAAGAGCCTATGAATAGAAAATACCTGCGATGTTGCAAGACACAGCACGGTACTGACTCCGAGACTGCAAGATATTGTGCGTGCCAGAAAGCTCTTGGGGTGATGACTTCGGTCTTTACTTCTTCTACTATGTTTTGATGTTTTTTGTTCTTTCTTTGTTGTTTTTGTTTATATGTATGTACTCATTGGCATTGGAAATAAAAAATTAAAACTTAAGCACCTATGCAAATTATGTAAATCTCCATCATATTTTTTCAAAGTGTTAAGTAAATGCCTATAAAAATAATTTAGTAAATCTTATAATAGTAATGAAAGTTCGAATAAATGATAGAGAAAAAGTAGCGCTATTTTTGTAATCATAAGAGTTTATTAAAACAAATTAATTTTTAAAATGGTTTCTGATAGTTTAAATTATACACATCTTATAAGTAAGGGGATTCTTTAAACGAACTCTAAATTTGTTACACAAATATTACTATTATTGAGAAAGGATAAGAAGATATTATTTATTGAGGCTCAAGATTGACTGCAGATAGTTTCATTTAAATGTAGTTTCATTCATCTATTTGACCAATGTGGAATCAGTTTCAACACTAACCACAGGTAATAATTTATATTGTTCATGGAACCATTCCACATCAACACAAACTATTGGTGCTCTAAGGTGAAGTGTTTGTCTTTCAGAACTTGCTTTAACAGACTAAGACGGGTTTGGCTTGTAAATACCCAACTATCGCATTGAGGGAATTCTGTGATGATATGAACACCACACTAAACCAAGGTTCTTTAAACTATGCGTTTAGAACTAAATCAAGGATTGAAATGAAAATTTTCTTAGTTTAGAAAAGATGTGGGTGAATCTGCTTATATATACAATGATGTTGAAAATAACATAAAGGACTCTGTGACGGTTAGACATTTTAATAACTATTTAAAGTGAGGTAAAACAAGTTCAAATGTTTGCGTGATAGTATCTAATTTCATTAATATACAACAATTTTCCGAAAATCCGCTAGATTCGACATTTTTTTAAATCGTTTTACAAACTAGCTGTTTAATTTTTTATTTAGCATTTAAAAATAGCATTTCTTTTATCCAAATAAATCGATGATAAACCGTCATTCTGAATCCCATCACTTTATTTTCGGCAGGATATAGAAGTTTTTTTTTTAACTTTTTTCCCCTCTACCCCTCATTAACTCTATGAAGTATTAAACATTTTATTGAAGACCATTTTCAAAAACTGTTTGAATTTAGATAGCCATATGTATTAGACTTTTGCCGTATTATTATTAAAACTACTGGTTTTTATTAGTGTGTGTTTTACTTACTGAAGATCAGTTTTTAAAGTTTTCTTCACTAGAAATATATAAAAAATTTGGTATCACTTGTTTGATTAATTTTATTTTCAGGAATGAATAATTATATTTAATTTAAATAAATTATTCATGAAAAGTACTATTCTATTTCCTTCAAAAGAGTATTAATTTCAATGTTTGCAGGGAAAGATATTATTCAATGAGATAGGCAGTTATAAATATACAATTTGTTCACGTAAAAATGAATATATTTAATTTATAGAAAATTTGATTATTTTTTCAAAAATTTTCAACGTTTTACCATTCTTAGAGGACGCGTTGAAGAGTGATAAATTATTTATTTTCTAATGTGATATTATTATTAGAAGAACAGACAACATGTTTTGATCTTTTCCAGAAAATTCTAACATCATTGAATATTCTTTACACAATTTTATTAATGCGTTACACGTATTGAATAGTATATTACTTGTAATAGCTTTACGTTTTAATTAGTATCAACGTTTTAGTAATTAATTTTTAAAACTATGTGAGAATATATAACTTCTGCCATTTGAAATTAATTGCTCTAAATTTTTAAAGTGGAATACTTTACCAAATAAATTTGTGCATTGTATATAATTGAAATATATTTTTATATAAAATAAATTTATTGAATAGAAGAATCTTTTTAATATGTAAAAAAATTTTACTTTATTAGAAATAAATGCACTAACCATTAAATTTCTGTGCAAACGAAATAATATGTAAACTAAATAATTTGCAGTAAATTTATAAACGCTTGCAGTAAAGGGAAAGCTTAGTAACTAATTTGCAAGCGAACTTAAAGTGACCGTAATATATTGTATATAAAGCAAATGAAATAATTTGCAATGACAAAATATCAATCAATGCATCCAATTTAATTGTTTACTTAACGAAATTTTATTTCAAGCCGCAATGTACTATGTTATTATGCCCTTAAAGGATACATTGAATATTGCACAATTCAGTCGATGTTCGAATCAATTCCTTGTGTATTATTAAAGGCATTGCTTACCATCAATCACTGAGCTGTTTGTTACACTACTTTAATCATTATATACCTCATTGGAAACGATGTTTCCATCTTCCGTCACAGAAAGTGACTTGGAGAATCAATCATGACGACAAGCAAAGCTCCACGATGAACCCCAAACTCCCACAAGAATCCAATCACCGTAACGTTTACTTTATCGACGAGTTTCGCAGGAAAGCGATCCTACGGCTCCCTAATGCCCTTGTAGAGTTTTCTCTCTCGTCTGTTATCGTTTCAACGACGACACTGGGTGATAAATGTGGGCTTCCCTGCACTACAGGGTTTTACTGTTGAAATCGGTGCCAAAGGACGACCAGATTGAATTTTGAAGAGGCAACGTGCTAAAATTAGAAAGGATTAATAGATTGGCAGGCTTGTGTTAGTTATCTCGAGCGCGAAATTGGATGAATAGCTTGATTCGGTTCCGAAATAGTTCTTTCGATTAGTTAAGAGAGAAAGACTGAGTCAGTATTGGGCTGGTGAAAAGATTTAATTGAATACTTTTGCAAGAAGTTGCAACGGGGCTTAATTAGTTTTGAAAGCTATATTCGTACGAATAATTGTAGCGGGAAAGCAATTAATGTCTGTTCTGCATAAAACTATATTAAAAGTTTTTTAGCAATTGGGGTTATTTAAAATGTTTAAATAGGTAATTAGCATTAGTGTAATTAATATCAGTCTAACTAATTCGTATAAGTCTAATTAATATTGAAGAAAATTTAGTAAAAGCTACTTTTAACTCAAATGCTAAAATTATTGTACCTGATGAAAGTTTGATTAATTAAATGTTTGTGTTGCGAAATTACTTAATTTGAATACCATGTTGCTAAAATTGAGCAATCCTATTGTAATGAAGGCAAAGGTATCTTAAAGATAAAGGTTAATTTAAAGTGTCTAACAAATTTTAATCAGTTAGGTATTTAGTATTATTCTAATTAAGTAGTATAAATTTAATTAATATTAGTCTGATTATATATTGGAGTGAAAGCGTTTCTTAAGCTTTAATCACATGCAGTATCAGTAACATAAAAGGAGCTGAATTTATCATACCTGCTTTTCGTTTGAATAAATAATATTAACGTTGACACATATGATGAATTGTAAAGGCTGTAACTACATGTGCGAATATTCAAACGCACACCCCCCTCCATATATATATATGGATGCTTGTTGTTGTATCTTATCCCGCTTAGTATACAGCAACATTTAGACCTTGCCTTGGCCATTCTCCTTAACCTCGCGCACAAAGACATGAATCACCCAAAGGTGGATAGCTAACCATACTCGGCCGGTTATACCCCCGGACACAGGGTACCCATTTTAGTCGCTTTTTACGACATTCCCGGCTACAATGCAACTATTCGAACCCCGACACATACACTTATATTTATATATATATATAATTAATTTTTTTTTTCCACCAGCTAATGATATATTAAGAAAACATTTCTGTATATGTCAATAATAAAAATAATTCATTCATTTCATGGATGAATTATTTTTTTTATTCATTTCAGTTCATTTAAATTCATTACTGCAATATATATATATATATATATATATATATTACTTAAACATGATAAATGGAGTATTTATATATCTCCGAAGACAGAAATAACACAATTTATTCTCTTTGAAAGAAGACAGGGGTTTCATTCTACCCAATAGACAAAGAAAAATTGGCATTTATATTTCTTATCGTTGAACAAAAGTATAAATAATGGACTGTGTGGTTTTCTTAAAAAAAACCGGTATACAGTCGTGTGCCAAAAATGGTAGTGTCAAAAGTTAAAAGATCATTGCATTTTGTAGCTTTCTTGGGAAATAAACATTACAAGAATTTACAATACATATGTGTTTAAAATAATGGTGGTGATAAAAATATGTTATCTATTAAATTTACGATTCAGAAATATTTAAACAACAACAAAATACTAACACAGATCAGTAGTACAATTCAAAAAGTAACGGAGAAATTTAAAGTACAAAAGATCTACATAATTATTGTGCTTTGAATAACGTAATAAATAAAACCCACAATACTGAAACTAATGTCACCTATTAATATTATTGGTATAGTATAATTTTGTTTCATTTCAGCATTAATTAAAAATTAAATTTCGACAATATTAAAAATACCCTATTTATTGTTTATCACCAGTTATATTTTTGTATATTTATTGATTTTGAGCTTACTTTATATATTTTAATTTTTTTTCAATAATTTATTTTACTTACTTTTACACATTTTATTTTTTTATATATTTTTTTATCATTATTTTTTAATATTTCCTTTTCACTACATTTCATATTTTATATATTCTTCTTTTATCATTTCTATGCAACTAGTACAAATCTGTGATAAAATATATTTCTACACAGAAATAGGTGGTGAAGACATTTTCAAAAAAATATACGGAAGTAACAGTTATTTTTAGAATTTTTATTAAATTCTATCTCCACAATTTATAGAAAATCATTAATTCTCATTGTTTTGCTTTCTGAGGAAATGTTTCTTTTTTTCTGAAATTTATTGTTTGCATTTTTGACATGTGTTTTGATATATTTTGTTTATTATTAAAATAGATAGTCATGTAATATAACGTTGCGTAATTTATTTTGTAAAATATATAATGGGTATTTGTAATATATTTCAACAAGATTCAAAGTCCTTTGCAAATAAAATATCTTATATAAATTTTAATCACTATATTTTAAGCAAGGTAAGATATCAAAAAATGATTTCAATGTGTGTGTTATTATTTTTTTTAAATAACGAAAAATAATATACAATCAATATATGCAAAGCTTAGGTGTACATAAAAAGAAAGAGCTATTTCAGTGATGCTCAATAACATACGGAGAAATATAAACAACAAAAATAATCATTAAAATATTTAAATAGTTATTTTATGTATTAGGTTAATTAAATTTTTTATTACGCTTTAAACAAGCGCAGAAATTGACTAAAGTAGAAAACTTGGAAACATAAAAAATATTTAAAGATTACTTCAAAAATATTTTATTATTCATACTTAATGGAAAAAAAAAAGGAGAGCTTGATTTAAAACATAAGAAGAATATTGATAAGACATGATTTGAGAACGTCAAACTTAATTATACCCCTTTTAATGAACAGTTATGTTGGGCATTGCATCATCATCATCTAACAGATTTTACTGTAGATTCGCACAAAAAAAAAGAATACTCTTAACAGCTTTAATAATTACATCACTTTTGTGACGATCTATTTATCCTTGCGAAATTTCTCAAAAAGAACGAAAGTATGATGCTAGCTATTTAACTGAAAAAAAATTATCGTAATTAATTACCAGCAATCTAGAAATTTATTTTACGGAATCTGCTATATTTAGCACAATTGATTCAGTGTGCAAAATTCATGATTACTTGGTAACACACAAACTTTTATTAAGAAATTTCATTTTGTGCCAGAGGCACACTGTCGGTTTTAATTGAGCTGGCATTTCTCTTCCGCACTAAGTAATGCTGAATATGTCACACATGAGCCGTTTTAATGGAAACAAGATGACTTATCTTTCGAAAACAAAATTTGTTTCATGTAAACCCTTTTCAAATTAAATCAAAATGCATTACATTTAAATCTGAGTAAATAAAAAAAAAATAAATCAAAAGTATATGGCCTTTCATTTATTATACTAAAAGAAGTCTATTTGCATTGCTGTCTATACATCTCTTTCCTTTTATATTTACCTGTATTATAAACATATTTATTTTTAAAATACGTATTTTACTCGTCACAGAGTACATAAAGAATTTTACTTAAGAAATTCACGGCGAAAAGGTTAATTCACAACAATGAATTTATGACACTAAAACATTCCACAATTAACCTATAAACAAGTGATGATAGCAAACATTATCTTCTAACGGATAATTTCTCTGCATTTGCGTGAGGTATGAGAGCAACCTCCAAAAACTCCCTACCAGCCAGCCTGATTGTTGCTCCCAAAGCTTAGCAACGTTATAATATTCGCAAATAAGCTTTCTGGAATTTAAAATTATGACCGCACCGCAGTCTGTTAATAAAGACAGCATGAGTTTTCTACAAACTAGTTATAAGTTGACAACTTTGTCAATTATTATACGAAATATCAACATATGAACACGTGCATATTTTTGTTTGTGTATTATAGCCAACATATGACGTTACCATGGACAGTACGTGGAGGGAGATCGTACTCAAAGTCAAATGAGACTTGGAAGGCATTCTTCACTGTTCATATCAGTTCGAGGAATTGGAGGACATTTTTAAGCAGGGTATTTTGGACAAACCTCGTGAAAACGCTGTCGAGGAATTTTGACACGCGGTGGGCCATGACTGTTTGGCGAGTCATCTAGACAGCTTTGGCATTTTTCACAAACCAAATTTCCCCCTCTGTCGGAAAGACGAGATGATGGTCAAGCACCATAAAGCAGGATGCCCAGTCTTGCGTGGGATGCCATATGTGAAAAAATACTGGAGTGCTATAAATTTGCTTACCAGATATTAACTTTTTTACCCTTAATATTTTTTTGCACTAATTTATATTTTTCTCTTTGGTCACGTAAAAGTTTTTCTTTTTTTCTTGACATTGTGAATAAATATATATATAGGAAGACAGAATGGAATGTTTATTAAATATTGGCATTATAACCTAATGTATTTTCTTCTGCATTCCAAACATTCCTTTAATTTTTTTTCTCAACATAATTGAGAAAATAAATGTATCCTATATTCATTGTAACTGAAAACTCTAGAATATATATCTCAAATATATATACCGTTTTGAAATAAATACGCAAATTAATCAAAATCATAAGAACAAATCGTTCTTTCAACTGGCTATAAAGAAATTAAGTAAATAAAGGGCCAGAAATTGTTCAGTACATTCAATTTTCTTTTAAGATTGAGAGAGCCAATATTTTAATACTCTTAACTCTACGAAACATATTCTTTACAAAATTCATCAGGTTGAATTGCTTAAGTTGTAATTCTTGTATAACGTAATTGAAAAATTACGAGTTAGCAATTAATTAACCATGTTAAGTAATTTTGTTAATCAACAAGTTTGAGCTCTAAGCCAGTTCCTTACGGGTGATTTTCAGAGATGGCCTTTTTCGGCAATACTGATAATTAGGAGTTTTATTAGATGTGTTCCATTTTTGTAGTTTATAAAGTTCCTACTACTATGAAAACACTTTTAACCCTTTTTATCGGAATGAACCCTTCTAGTAACTGCATCTGAAAGTTTCGTTCGCACTCCTGAAGTCAAATAAGCAGAATTCACCAGTTTATAAATTTATAGTGTCCTTTCCTGGATAAAAGTAAGAACTTTTAATTGAAAGTTTCGAAACCATTTATTAAGTACCATTAAGAACCAGCAACAATCGACCAGGTTGTTGCTGGGCATTGACCGAATAGTAATGATAGCGTGGAGTTAGGATAATGAATACTAATAATTTTGGAACTGGTAAGTTGATTGATATGGTACATATAATTTCCCCCTTATAGTTGAAAAGTAGGATTTAAAAGTTACAAATAAATGGAGAAAAAATTGTTAAAGCGTTTTAATTGATATAATATATATATATATATATATATATATATATTGCATTTACTTAATTGTAATGACTAATATTATCAACCTTAATAAAAAAGATCAATAAAAGTAACATTAAATAATGTTATTTAGCATGGTGAAATTCACAGGAAAAGATTCAAAAGTATTCATATACGTGACAAAAATTAATTCCTACAATTATATCTGCTGAACTGTGTTACCAGTATTGGAAACAAAAGATAGTTGATCGGAAAACCAATTAAATCTGGAATAATTTTCACATCTCCAATCGGTAGAATATTCGACATCAAACAAAATGTGGATTATCACTGAAAATGATTTATCGCAAAACTTCCATTTTGTTTTAGAATCGAACATTTGGTGATATATCATCATTATTGTAAATCAGATTCAACCAAGAGTTATATTTGTGCATTTCTAATTATTGAACAAACCATTTCGGTGCTCTATTGGTACTGAACAAATAAAGAAACTTTCTTATGCAGTTGAATATTTTCATAGTTTTTCATATTATTTATCTGTTTTATCTATTTTGGATAATAGAAATCGAAAATGCATACCCATTTTAAACATATATTTTTAAATTTAAAGGATTTAAGTGGTTTTTCAATACAACACAATCCATTTAGGCTTAATTTTTTCCCTAAATGATGTATTTAATCTTAGTAAAAACAATTCTAAAGATCCATACACTTGTAATAATTAATTCGTGTATTGCATTCAAAAAAAATTGCTGCAGTTTGTAAAAATATTGATTGATATCTAATTTATATACACAGTATATGAAGAACATTTTAAAAGTTTTGTGAAAAATTTGAAATATTTTTACTTATGCATGTTTTATATTTCATAAATTATCGAATAGTTTAATATGCATTACAAGAATTTTCAAAAAAAAAACTGTTACTTATATGCTATTAAATAATTATTGATAATCATATTAATTATTAATGTAGGGCCTGATGATCAAGTGATTAGCACTCTGGTGCTTGGTACCTCATCGGGTTCTGGTACCGGCGATGTCTGGATGTGTGCAGTGGTTCAGAATCCACTTCAAGCTATAGGTCAAATCTAATCTGACTGCAGGACTGACAACCTTACCCCGTAGAAAGTCTGTGTCACGGAGCTAAGTCATGCTTCCACCTACGGGTGCTCCATCACAACTGACGCTGAAGTTCTTGGACTTGGTCTGCATGTTACTGTCTACCAAGTAGGATAAGGAAGAAAAAACAAAATTAATGTTCAAGTGACGAAAATAAAAGTTAGATATTGAAAACTTACCAGGTATGCATAAAGATAGATAGATAGATATAGAATAAACAGTATTTTTTGTAATATCTTTTTAAACTTAAGCTAATGAATAGAAAAATTGTGGGAAAAAACAAGAAAAGCCGACAAAAATCGTATTCATCTAAAGTAATTATTTTAATGGTACTCTTTTTGAATTCTGGCTAATTTGAGAGGAAGACACTCGTCATATCGGGAATGTTACTGATGTGTTATAGGTTCAGTGTGAAAAAGGGTACCTACTACAATGCATACACATTTTACCACCACATTAATTGCTGGAAATTGCACATTGAAATTTCAATTTTAATTGAAAATTGCTAGAAAGTGCACCTTCAGAGTTCTTATGTATTCCTCATGCCAAATGAACATATTACAGAAATTTACAGATTTATCGCGTCCAACATTGAATAAAAGTAGCAGTTTCGAATACATAATATTTTCCAATTCATTTTTTTATGTCTTTCTCAAAAGAATTTAAGTTCGCCATCTATGCCTGATTTGGGTAATTCCACATACTTGTAAATAAATATGGAAATATAGGAAAAAAAATAAAGTTGGAAATAAATAAGTTGAAAATATAAAAAGTTCTTACTTGTTTAAAAAAAAAAATTACTACGAAATTGTGGGTATAAAAAGTGAAAAAGTAAGATATTTTTTATTAATTTCGAAATTGTGATGAATGTGGCTTAATCGTAATAATGATTGTGATAATTCTTGTGACATCTATTAGTAGTATTTAAGGAAAGAAAATATACATAAATCTTCTAAAATAATGTATGGTAACTATACAAATTTGAAAATGTATCCAATTAATGCAGATTAAAATTAATACAATTGATAATTATTAAAAAAGAATTTTGAATTTTCCATTATTATTTACCGAAATTTAAGTTGTTAAGTCTTTGCAACAATTGGTTTAATCAGTTCACATATTTTTATTATTGAATGAATTAAATCAGGAATTACTGAAGTCATACAATTTTATTATTGATTCAATTTCAGTTTGAAATGCTTATAAAACGTCTTTTTTCTAAAATTGTAATTATCACAAAGAATACATTTTCTGAGTATAAAATGTACAAACACAAAACGTCCGATCATGAGTTATCTAGCATACAACCTTTATTAAAGTTGGCACAAATATTTGTTTTTTATTAGTAAGTGTTAGTACATAAATAGGTAGAATTATATAATAAATTACTATTTGAATTTTTGACGATCCAGACTGCCCTCTTTGTAATTTTCCCGAACTAATGAACCGATCTCATTTCCATCATTGCTTGGTATTGCTTGGCGAATCCGAGACGGCGAGGTACTGGCAAACTGGAGAACTCTTGAGGCAATGACATCGGCCAACTTTGTTGAACTTTTGTGTGTGCATTTTCTTCTTTATTTTGTGTTTTTCCCATTTTTGTATTGCCTCGCCCTTGGAAATAAAAAAAGTTAATAATTTAAAGAAATTGTATCGTTTAATAATCATAAAAAAATAATCTGAAAGATGATTTAGATGGACAGAAAATACAATATGTTGGTTATTTTGCACATGCTTTTGTTGTTTCTTATCCCACTTCAAAACGTCGGCAACAACATCTAGATCAAGTAGATCCAGACCATGTAGACCAAGATAATTTTTACCATGAACCCGTGTGTTCTCATGGAAGGATGGAAGAGAGGGGTAACTGGGCAGCTTCTGATGTGCTGAAGCACCCGAATGTAAAAGTCAGTCTTGGCTCCGTATCGCTGAAGAAGGGCAGTGCCTTCCGGGATGACTTATAAAGGGAACTACATTCATTTGTTTATCATATCAGAGAAAACCTAGAAAACTATAAGCAGGTAGCCCTATTAAAAAGACAAAATGCTGAACATCACAAACGCCATCTAGGATCCTTGTTTTCAGGCGCATATTTTTAACATTCCTTATCCACAAAGAAAAAACGTATCATTAGATTTTTTTTCTTTTATTTTTAAAATAGATATAAAAATTCAGAACACTTTTTTAGACATGACAAAATAATTTTGTTTCCAAATAAAGAGCAAAAAAATTAACACTTGAAGACAAAAGTTGTTGAAAGGATAATAAGATTTACACAAAAACAAAAAAAAAAAACATTAAAAATAACTCTCAGATATCAGCACTTGAAAAACATTTTTCCAACTTATCGTCTCGGAAATAGGATACAGTCATGTACTAGATTTATTTCCGTCCTTTCATTCCAAGAAGAAAAAAATGTTTCACATTTGTCGGCTGAATCTCTGATCTTAAGATGGCACACAACATCCGGTTCTGGTTCTTGATCGATACATTTTCTTCGATTCACTCGAGAAAGAATGTCGTCCTTTTGGAATCTTTCCCGCTGCTTTTTATTGTGTCTTTTTTACCCTAAAAGCCGGTGACCATCTCCACGTTTCGAAGTTATATTGTTTTCTTTTTGTTTCCTTTTTTTTTTTTTTTGTTCGAAAAAACTTTATTTAGAAAAGAGATTTGGAGACACCGGCACAAAGGACTGAAGGATATGTTTCGGGAATGCCAAATGAGAACTCCCGAGTGAAAGTGTAATTGCCGACTTTGGAAGAGAGTTCTCATAAATTACGGATTTCCCTTTACGTTGATCGTTCAACCGATTGGATTCGAATTTTGGATTTTTAACAAGATTGTGTTTGGCTAAAGGAATACTTTTTTTATTGTGATTGTATTGCGAAATCATTTAATTAGAATTCTTTACTGTTAAAATTGAACAAGCCTTTTGTAGTGAAGGTAAAATTAAAATTTAGAAAGAATCTTAAGAAGACTCAAAAATAAATTTAAATGGGTATTTTTGCAATAGTTTACATTTGGTTTACTAGTATGCTTGTTGGTTTTTTGACATCTCACGCTAACTTCCAAATTGTGTGTTAAATGTATACAAAATCTAAATTTTATGCTTAACATATTGAAACGGTTTCATATTTTTATATAGCCAAAATTCCAGCATATTTTTGCAAATATTTTATAAAAATAAAAATTAAAATGTATACGAAAGAAAAATATTTAAAAAATAATGTTTGCAAAAAGTTTAATATATTCCATAATCTTAGGCATCTCTAGGCTTTTAGTTTGATTCCCTTGCTTGAAAGGGCCTAAATTGCTTCTACCAAATTGTTCTAGAATGCAATCCTATTCTGTAAGACTATATATAGAACATCACGAAAATGAGGACTTTTATAGATCTGAGGGAGTTTAAAGAGTGAGATAGATCTGGATACAATACCAGACAAGCCTCGCGAAATGTAGTAGGTCTTTTCAGACTTTGAACAGGGACATGACTGTCTGGGTGAATTCTTATTCTTATTCTGAATTCTTATTATATGACCATCCCTACTGTCGCCTTTGTGGTTTGGAAGAGTATATGAATAGAAAAAACCTGCGATGTTGCAAGACACTCCATGGAACTGATTCCGAGATTGCAAGATATTAACTTTCCAGAGAGCTTTTGTGGAGATGACTTCGGTCTTTACTTCTTCTACTGTGTTTCGATGTTTTTGTTCTTTTTTGTTGTATTTGTTTATATGTAGACACTCACCGCTGTTGAAAAAATATGTTGGGCAAATTACTTGAATTTCCGTCATTCGTTTTCAAAGTATTAAGTAAATTTAGATTTTGTAAATTCAAATTTAGATTTAGTAAAATTAGATTTAGCAAATTTTATAACAGGTAATGAAAGTTCCAATGAATGATAGAGGAAAAGTAGCGCTATTTTCGTAATCTATAGAACTTTTCAAAATAAATAAATAAATTTAATGGTTTCTGTTAGTTTAAATTATACACGTATTATAATTAAGCTAGATTCTTTAAACCAACTCTTAATTTGTTACGCAAATATTACTATTATTAAGAAAGGTATTATATTTATTGAGGCTCAAGATATAGTTTCATTTAAATGTTCAGCTATTTGTCCAATGTAGAAACAGTTTCAACACTAACCACAAATAATAATTTACGGTGTTCATGGAACCATTCCACATCAATGAAAACTGTGACGACCTGATATTAATGGAATCGTCTTTGGTTTAGATACCTAATCACGTTTCATTTCCTGGCTCGTTTCGTTGTTTCGTTGAAGTATCGCTCACCAGTTGGAAATTGGTGAGCGATACTTCATCACACAGTGTTATGATATTACATTATTAGTAGTCACCCTATTTGTTATAGTATGGTTTCATTGTTGTTGTGGAACCACAGATGAAAACACACTTTCTGAAAATTACTGCATAGGATTCAGTATATCAATCCACCTCAGATGCTAACTGAGCAGTACTACAAAGAATAAAAAATTAATTGAACCATTAAATAAATCTTTTTCCAATCATTTTTGGTAATATGACCCATCCCCCGTTATTTACCACCTACACGAAACTTCAGTACATCACTTAAATATATTACTTCGTTTTAAGCACATTATACGTACATTCGAGGATAAATTCATTTGTCGCATTCTTTTACGCAAAATCAAACTTATTTCGTTGTGAATTAATTAGGATCCTCAATCATTATTACTGCTGCTTTAATTTCATATCAACGTCAAAGTCTTACAAAAATGTTTTGTTTTATGGCTCATCACCAGTTACATTAATTTGTAGTTTTGGGGCCGAACGGAAAATATTTTTTGCTTAAAATATTCTGAAACAACGCTGAATCTTAACATTTTTTTGAAGACTATTAAAATGGTAAAATGAGAGAAAAAAATTGCTTTCTCTCAAAAGAAGATAATATTTATTTAATATTTATTCATTAGATTGATTGTCAGTTTTATAGGAAATAGTCCTTTTCTTCGAACATTCTATAGTCATTTTATTGGATATTGTAACAGATTAAGAATATCACCTTTTATGTATGGAAATATTTGTGATAAATGAAAGTTATTATTTAATGTTGATTTTTAAACTTCCGCAAATAAGAATCGTCTACTCAGTCGCGATAATTATTTTCATTATTTATAAAATGAATAAATAATGAAAATTGTTTAAAAATTAGTTATTTTATCTGGAACTATGATTAGTGTGACTGAATAATTTGGAAACATTTACCATTGAAATGTTACACGTGTGGGCTCATGAAATTATTAACAATTTACATTCTGAAGACACATTTGACCACTTATTACATTCAGTGCTAAATATAAAAATACGTTCAGTGCTATATAATAATAAACTTATTACATGCAGTTGAAGGACTGAGATTTGATCGACGTTTGATTTTGAATGATCCAAGGATTTTTCTTGCTTCTAAATTGATGGAATATGTTGTGGTGACGACCAGCAAGAGTGTTAATGCGCAAACAGTTCGAAGAATTCTCTCGCATGAAGTATTTAATGGTAGAAATCAGCAAAGAAGATCATTCTCATCAATATCAAATGAAAATATAGATATCAATGGAAAAGTTTGGACATTGGTAATGAATATATCTATAATGATTTCGATAATAATTTACGATATTATTTTCCAGGAGATAGTAAATTTAATGTTTTATGAAGTACCGGAAGTAGTAAAATTTTTGACGTAGAAACGTAGAATTTAAGCTTATAAATGTCGTTTCATCAGTGAATCATGGTGGGTGAAGTGCCAGTATCAGCTGTTGGCATTGAAACGTTAACATTTTTTGTAGTTATGATGGATAGTTTCAAATATTTGAAGATATTACAAGGTAATGTGTAAACTTCTGTTGTCAGCTCAAATATTAGAAGCCAATGCAATTTCAGCTTGAAAACGATCCAAAACACAGAGCAAATATTGTAAAAGAAGACACCTTTACAAAGTAGTAAATAGCTCTATATCTCTCCTCATTCGACAAATTTGAAATCCGTCGAAAATGTATGGGATTAACTTGATAGAAGAATTAAAAAATTCAGTGGCCAAGAAAAAATATTTCTTTAAAAATGCATTATTTCAAGCGTGGTCTGAAATTGCAACAGATACCACCTAAAATATTTTTGTTTCAAAGTCAAGGACATTATAAGCCATCATTGATTCATAATGCCAAGTTACACAATATTAAATTATTTTCAATCAAGTAACTACTGCTTTTTTTCAGTTTCCTTGTGTTCTTGTTGTTTCTATGTGTATGTACACTTTTAATAATTTAGCAGTTTAATTAAGTAAATTATTTTTTATCAGTTTGGTGTTTCTCATTTTTTACTTAAATAAAGATAAGCACAATTTATATTTCGATATAAAACTAATTGCAATTTTAATATTTATAATTACATAGTAATATTAGTTTTTATAATTATATAACAAATGACATTATTGAGGAAGTAAGATGAATTTTCTGACTGACTGTATATATATTGTACATTATACATTGTATATCGTATTTTGTATAAACGTTTTTATTATATATATATCTATATAAATATATACATATATGCTTTCTGAAATGTAAAAAAAAGCGGCATTTAAATTTTGAATAATTGATGAAGATTTATGAATTAAATACTTCTAATTATTGTGTCAGATTTAATAAGGGAAAGATTTTCGAGTAATAATTTCAAATAAATAACATATTTATGAAGTAAAACGTGTATCTTTATTGTAAATTTTTATCTTTATCTGATTCAGTATAAAGACATTTTATAGTCAAACGTGACTGTGATAATATTAAAATTGTTTTCTTTAACTGTATTGCGACATTGTAAAGATACAGCCATCATATTTAAGTCGGTATAATAAATATTTCATAGACGTCAATGTTTACAAAGTAAAAAAAAAATATTGAAGACCATTTTCAAAAGCTGTTTGACTTTAGATAGCAATATATATTAGAATTGACGTAGTTTTATTATTATTTAAACTATTTTTTTATTATTGTCGTTTTACCTACTGAAGAAGAGATTTTAAAAATTTCACTTTAGTAGAAATATATAAAAAAGTTATTAAAAACTTGTTTGATTCATTTTATATTCAGAAATGAGTAATTATATTTGTTTTAAATAAATTATTCATGAAAAGCGCTATTATATTTCATATAAACACGTATTGATTTCACTGTTCGCAGTGAAAGGTATTATCCAATGAGATAGTCAAATACAAAAATAAAATTTGTGTGCTTAAAAATGAAAATGTTCAATTTAAGGAAAATTGGCTTCTTTTTTCAAAAGAGTTTAATATTTTACCTTTCGTAGAGCACTTATTGGGAAATCGTAAATTGTTTATTTTCTAAAGTGTTAATATTATTAGAAGAACAGACAACATGTTTTCATCATTTCCGGTAAATATTAACACCATAGAATGCTCTTTATACAATTACTGAACTGAATTGCATACTTGTAATAGCTTTAGATTTTAGTTAGTATTAAAGTTTAAGTAATTAATTTTTAAAACTGTGAGAGAAAATATAACTTTTGCCATTTCTAATTAATTTATAAATTTTTAAAGTGAAGTACTTTACCAAAGCAAAGTTGTGTATTTTATATAGTTGATATATTTCAAATATATTTTTACATAAAATAAATTTAATGAATAGAGGAATCTTTTTAATACGTAAATAAATTTTACTTTATTAGAAATAAATGCATTGACCATTAATTTTCTGGAAAAACGAAATAATATGTAAACTAAATAATTTGCAGTAAATGTATAAAAGCTTTCAGTAAAGGTAAGCTTAGTAAATAATTAGCAAACGAACTTAAAGCAAACGTAATATATTGTATATAAAAGAAATTAAATAATTTGTAATGACAAAATATCAATCATTGCATCCAATTTAAGTATTTATTTCATTAAATTTAATTTCAAATCACAATGTCCTACATAATTATGGCCTTAAATGATACATTGTTTATAGCACAATTCAGTAATCTCAATGTTCAAATCAATTCATTATGTGTTATTAAAGACATTGCATACCATCGATCACCCAATTGTTTCTAACACTACTTTAATCATAAGCCTCATTGAAATATAAGGGTTAAAGTAGTGTGTATATATATATATATTCCTTATATTTCTTTAATCGTTATATTCTTCAATATTTTATTACTGCGTTATTTATAATAGCTTTACATGTTAATTAGTATGAAAGTTGAAGTAATTAAATTTTGAAGGTATGAGACAGAAAAATATTTTGCAATTTGTAATTAATATATATATATATGCGTAAGCGAAATAATTTGCAATGACAAAATATCAATTATGGCCTCCAATTTAATTATTAACTTCTCAAAATTTTATTTCAAGTCGCTATGTCCTGACATTGATAATATGAGTTTAATGTCCTGACATAAGACATTGCAAACCATCAATCACTCAACTGTTTGTTACACTACTTTAATCATTATGTACCTCATTGGAAACGATGTTTCCATCTTTCGTCACAGAAAGTGACTCAGAGAATCAATCATGATGACGAGCAAAGCTCCACGATGAACCCCAAATTCCCACTAGAATCCAATCAACGTAACGTTTACTTTATCGACGAGTTTTGCAGGAAAACGATCCTACGGCTCCCTAATGCCCCTGTAGAGTTTTCCCTCTCGTCTGCTATCGTTTCAACGACGACACTGGGTGATAAATGTGGGCTTCCCTACACTACGGGGTTTTACGGTCGAAACCCGTGCCAAAAGAGGACCAGATTGAATTTTGAAGAGGCAGCGGGCTGAAATTAGAAAGGATTAATAAATTGGCAGGCTTGTGTTAGTTATCTCGAGCGCGAAATTGGATGAATAGCTTGATTCGATTAGTTAAGAGAGAACTAGTTCTTTCGATTAGTTAAGAGAGAACAGACTCAGTCAGTATTGGGCTGGTGAACAGATTGAATTGAATACTTTCGCAAAAAGTTGCAATGGGGCTTAATTAGTTTTGAAAGCTATATTCGGATGTTAAATTGTAGCGGGAAAAGACTTAATGGGCGTTCTGCATAAAAATATCTCAAATAAGTGTTTTTTAACACTTGGGGTTATTTATTGTGTCTAAATAGGTAATTAGCATTATTCTAATTAATATTAGTCTAACTAATTCGTATAAGTCTAATTAATATTGAAGAAGCTTAGTAAAAACTACTATTAATTCAAAATCTTAAATTATTGTAAGTTGGAATTAATTAAATGATTGTGTTGAAATCACTTAATTTGAATACTATGCTGCTAAAATTGAACAATCCTTTTGTAATCAAGGCAAAATCTTCTTAAAGATAAAGGTTAATTTAAAGTGTCTAAATTGTTTCTATCAGTTAGGTATTTAACGTAATTCTAATTAAGTAGTATAAGTTTAATTAGTGTTAGTGTAATTATATATTGGAGAAAATTTGTTGGAAGTTTTTCTTAAATCTAACGCAGTATTAGTAATTTAAAAGGAGCTGAGATTATCATACCTACTTTTGATTTATATTATTAAAAATATTGTTATCATATATGAAGAACTGAAAGACTGTAAAAACATTCCCGAATATTAACACACACACGTATATATAGATTCTTGTTGTTGTTTGTTATCCCACTTAATCGAAAGCAGCATCTAGACCATACCATTTACCCGTGATTAGTTTTGATAAAGGGTAAAAAAAAAAATGCAGCTTCCTTTTGTGTTTGATCTTGCGGCACAAAGACATGGGGCACCCAAAATGAGATGCCTGACTTTATGCCTCCAGGTTGTGCCCTAGGCACTGGCAACCATTTTAGTTGCTTTTTACGATATGCATGGGATACAGTGGAGCTATTCAAACAAGGACCCACACATGACGCATATATATATACATATATATAATAAAAATAATTATAAATGAATTTTCTTTTGCACCAGCTAATGATGCAATATATATATATATAAAATTCTGTATATGTCAATAATAAAAACATTGAATTCACTACAGCAATATTTTCTACTTAAGAATGATAAATAGATTATTTATATATGTCCGAAGACAGAAATAATAGAATTTGTTCTCTCTGAAGCAGACATAAAATTCCTTCTACGCAATGAACAAAGAAATATTGGTATTGAGCAAAAGTATAAATAATGGACAGTGTTGGTTTGTAAAACAGAAAACCTGTTTACAGTTCTGTGCCAAAAAATGGTAGTGACAATCGTTAAGAGATCATTGCATTTTTAGCTTTTTGAATAAATAAATATTGCTGAAATTTGCAATACATATGTTTTTAAAATAATGGTGGTGATAAAAATCTGTGTGTCTATCAAATTTACGATAAATTTGTAATCAACAATAAAAGAAAAAAAGATATCAGTAGTACAATTAAAAAAAGTAACGAAATATTTTAAAATTTAGAAGAACTACATCATTACTGTCCTTTCGATATTTAATATATTATTGATATAAATAAAAAATAGTAATAAACACATAATTTTTAACACTTAGTATTATGTTTTCTCTTAAATTTACTAGAATTAACGATTAATTTGTAAATATTTTAAATATAGTAAAACAATATTTATTATTTTTAAAAAATTATTAAAAATTTAGTTATTCAAAGGATATTGATATGCTTCTTAAAAGAATACAAACTAATAAATTTAAATATTTTTTAAATGTTTTTATATTTTTTTTTAATTTAATTTTTATTTTTTAATTTAAATTTTTATTTTTTAATTATATTGTCTATTTTTTCCTGTACGCTAATTTTCCTCTATGTATATTTTTGATATTATATTATTCTGTTTTACTTTAGCATTAATTTTGTTAAATTACGAAAATATAAAGAAATACCCTATGTATTATTTATCACTTCTTATATTTATTGGTCAAATGTCCGAAAAATATTTTTTTTAAATCTTTTTTTCAATAATTTATTTTCCATACTTTCACACATTTTCTATGTTTTACCTGAAAAACGCTCATAAATTTCCTAGGCAACAAGCACAAAGCTGTGACAAAATATATTTCAACACAGCAATATGTGATGGTAATATATATATATATATATAAAGAAATTCAATTTATTTGTATAGAAATTTTATTGAATTTTATTTATACAATTTATTGAAAAACATGAATCCTCGATATTTTTCTTTCTAAGAAAATATTTTTTTTTCTGAAATATATTGTTTGTATTTTTAGACATGTGTTTTGAAATATTTTGTTTATTATTAAAATAGATAGCAATGCAATGTAATTGTACATAATTTATAATGTAAAATATGTACCGGGCATTTGTAATATATTTCAACAAGCTACAAAGTCTTTTTAAATAACGCATGTTATATAGATTTTAATCTTTATATTTTAAGCAAGGCAAAGTATCGAAATATTTTTTTAATGTGTGTGTAATTTTTTTTTAAATAGTCAAAAGTAATATACAATCGTTATATGTAAAGCTTAGATTCACACAAAGATGCAAAGCTACTTCAGTGAGGCCCATTAAAATATGGAGAATTATAAACAACAAAAATAATCATTAAAATATTAAAATATTTATTTTATATATTAGTTGGATTAAACTTTTTATTTTACAGTAAACAAGCTTGGAAATTGACTAAAGTACAGAACAAGAAGTTGGAAATATGAAAAAAAATTTAAAAGTTACTTCAAATATATTTTAGTATCTATACTTAATGACAAAAAATTAAGCGAGAACTTGATGTAAAACAGAAGTGGAATATTTATAGTACCTAACTGGAGAATGTCAAAGTGAATGTTCTCCTTTTAGTGTAAAATTTTATGTGCATTGCATCATCATCAACTAATGTGTTTCACTGTAGATTTCCACAAAAAATGGATTACCCTTAATAACTTTAAAATTATACCACTTTTGTGAAGATCTATTCATCCTTCGAAAATTTCTCAAAAAGAATGAAAATATGATGCTAAGTACTTGATTGAAAAAATAATTATCACAATTAATTAACAGCAAACTAGAAATTTAATTTGCAGAATCTACCATATTTAGCGCATAACAATGCATGGTTTGTTGGTAACACAATAACTTTTATTAAGAAATTCCATTTTGTGCCATAGGCACACTGTCGGTTTTAATTGAGCTTTTCTTTTCCTCTTTAAGTAATTTTGGATTTGTCACAAATCAGCCATTTTAAAGGAAACACAATGCTTAGCATTCAAAAACAAAATTTGTTTTCATGAAAAACCTTTTAACACTTTTCAAATTAAATGAAAATGCATAATTCTTAAATGTGGGTAAATCAATCAATAGAATAAAAAGAATATGGGCTTTCATTATTATACCAACTGTGATTTATTTGCATTGCAATCTAGGCATCTTTTTCATTTTATACTTCTTTTATAAACATAATTATTTTTAAAATATGTATTTTGCCCGTCACAGAGTACGTAAACTATTTTACATAGGAAATTCACGAAAAAAGAATGCTTTATAACGATCAATTTAAGGTATTAAAAATGCCAGAACTAGCCCATAAACAAGTGATGATAGAAAATAAAACTACCACAAAAACACATAATGTTTTCTATCATTGTTCTGCATTTGCATCAGGTGTAGGAGAAATCTCAGAAAACACCCTCCAGACAGCCTGATTGTATCTACCAACGATTTCCAACTTTATAATATTTTCAATTAAGCTTTCTGGAATCTAAACGCTATGGCCGCACAACCTTCTATTAACAAAGACAACATGAGTTTTCTACAAGTTAGCTGCAAGTTCGCAATTTATAAATTAGTAAACGAAATATCAATATACGGACTTCCATAGATGTATCAGTATATTTTTGTTTGAATATATGTGTATATTTCATTTGACTTCCAGATCATTTTTGACTTTCGGATGCGACAGTAGACCTATCCCTATGTTGTACACCCCGGTAATGTCCTAAACGTCTGAAAGACCTAATACTGTCGGCGTATAACAATGCCTTTACACACACACACACACACACATATATATATGTATATATATCTATATATATATATATATACACTCAAGAGCCAACACATTATGACCACCCCTACATTTTGCAATGAACTCGCCTGGATGACGTGGAAGGCACGTGATCAGGTGGAAGTGGTATTTAACTGCTGCTGGAGAGTCTGAAGAATCATTCTTTCACTTCTGTGTGTGATGGGAAAGGCTGCGGATCTAAGTGACTTTCATAGAGGGCAGACTGTAATGGCTCGAAGGCTCGTAACAAGTATTTCCGAAATTGCACGACTCGTGGGTTGTTCGCGATCTACAGTTGTTAGTACTTATGCAAAGTGGATGAATGATGGTGAAAACAGCAGTAGACGAAATAGTATTGGACGTCCATACGCTATCAAAGAAAAAGGTCGTCGGAGATTATCTCGCATGGTGAAGCTAAACCGGAGCCAGACAGTGGCTCAGCTGACAGCCCAATACAATGCAGGGCCAAGTAGAATAGTATCGGGGCACACTGTTCACTGTTCACTGCTACGCAGCAAACATCCCACTCGAGTGCCTTTGCTGACCAAGCGTCATCGCCAACTGCGCCTGCGCTGGGCCCGGGAACATCGTGACTGGTCAGTGGATCAGTGGGAGAGAGTTGCCTGGTCAGATGAATCACGGTTTATCATTCATCAATGGTCGTGTCAGGATACGCCGTCTTCCAGGCGAACAGTTACTATCTCAATGTACAGTAGGTCACACACAGGCCGGTGATGACGGTATTATGCTTTGGGTGACGTTCTCTTGGGCGTCTCTGGGACTCGTGGTTGTGGTAGAGCAGACCATGGATGCTACCGGGTATCTGAACATCATTGCGGACCAGTTGCATCCATACATGGCCTCTGTTTTTCCAGCTGGAAATGGAATGTTCCAACAGGACAACGGCGCTTATCACAAGGCTAAACCTGTGTTGGAGTGGTTACAGGAACATGATGCTGAATTCCAGTTAATTTCCTGGCCGCCTAACTCACCGGATATCAATCCGATAGAACACATTTGGGATGTCCTGGGACGGCAGCTGAGAGTTCAAAAACCACCATTTCGCAATATCTCGGATTTCCGTGACCGTTGCTTAAACATCTGGTACAATCTGTCTCCGCCATCTACCAAGAACTTGTGGCATCCATGCCAAGGCGGGTTGAAGCTGTGTTGCGCGCCAAAGGTGGCCCAACTCGTTATTGACAGGTGGTCATAATGGTTTGGCTTTTGAGTGTATATATATAACATATCCTATATACACTGAAGTGACAAAAGTCATGGGATAGCAATATGCAAATTTTCAGATGTTAGTAGCATCGCGTAGAACAGGTATAAATGCGCAGAGCTTTCATTTCTGTTCAAGTTATTCCTGTGAAGAGGTTTTGACGTGATGATGACCGCACGACGAGAATTAACAGACTTTGAACGCGGAATGTTAGTTGGAGCTAGACGCATGGGTCATGCCATTTCGGAAATCGTTAGGGAATTCAACATTCCCAGATCCACTGTGTCAAGAGTGTGCCGAGAGTATGAAATTTCAGGCATAACATCCCACCATGGACAGCGCAGTGGTCGACCGCCTGCACTTAACGACCGAGACCGGCGACGTCTGCAAAGAGTCGTAAATTCTAACAGACAAGCAACACTGCGTCAAATAACCGCAGAAATCAATGTGGGACGTACAAGGGACTTGTCTGTTAGAACTGTGCGGAGAATTTGGCTTTCTTGGGCTATTCCAGCAGAAGACCGACGCGAGTGCCTTTACTGACAGAACGACATCGCTTGAAGCGACTCTTGTGGGCACATGAGCATATCGGTTGGTCCCTAGATGAATGGAAAACCATGGCCTGGTCCGATGAGTCACGATTTCAGTTGGTAAGAGCTGATGTTAGGGTTCGAGTGTGGCGCAGACCCCACGAAGCCATGGACCCAAACTGTCAGCAAGGCACTGTTCAAGCTGGTGGTGGCTCCGTAATGGTGTGGGCTGTTTTTTCATGGCATGGACTTGGTCCTCTGGTGCGACTGGACCGAACATTGACTGGAAATGCTTATGTTCAGCTACTTGGAGATCACTTACAGCCATTCATGGACTTCATGTACCCAAACAACGATGGGATTTTTATGGGTGACAATGCGCCATGTCACCGGGCCACAACTGTTCGCGATTGGTTTGAAGAACATTCTGGACAATTCCAACGAATGATCTGGCCACCTAGATCGCCCGACATGAATCCCATCGAGCATTTATGGGACATCATCGAGATGTCTGTTCGTGCCCAAAATCCTTCACCATCAACTCTTTCACAATTATGGACGTCTATCGAGACAGCATGGCTCAATATTCCTGCAGAAGACTTCCAACGACTTGTTGAGTCCATGCCACGTCGAGTTGCTGCACTTCGCCGGGCGAAAGGAGGGCCGACACGATATTAAGAGGTATCCCATGACTTTTGTCACTTCAGTGTATATAGACAAAGAGAAAGAATGTTACCAGGTTCCACCAAGTCAGAGTCGTCTACTGTCGCACCCCAGAGTATGAAATCAAATTATCCGTAGAAGGAAGTCATTGCTCACTGTTCATATCTACCACAAGCTCCAGGTGCGAATCCAGGTAGAGGTATGGATGTTTGTTAGTGGCTCTGAATCCAGTTTAAACTCTAGGTCCTCATCTGTTTAGCCCTCGTAAGCTCAAGATGACCGTAGAGCAAAAAACCAAACCAAACCTCGAAGATTTGGAGGAACATTGTGGAACATGTTATTTCGGACAAAGCTCATGAAAAAGCTGTCGGTGAATTTAGACTTGCGGTGGTTTAATGACTGTTTGCCAAGCCATCTGTACAGCATTGACATTTTTGATACTCTAAATTACCAGCTATGTGGGAAAGACGAGATCATGGACAAACACCATAAAACAGGATGCCTTGCTTTGCATCCGAGGTGAAAATATATTGGAGTAGTAGAACTTTGCTGATGGGGCACTGACATTTTTTTTTTATGTTTTTATTTGCGTTTTATCCCCTTTTCTCTTGCAATATATATATATATATATATATATATATATATAAAGACAGAAATACATAATGTAATGTTTAATAAGTATTTGCATTATAGCCTGATGTATTTTCTTTTGCATGGGCATACTCAAATGAGCAATGTTGTCAAAATTTTGCATTACATGTTAAAATTTTCTGAGTTGTATTCCTCAAAATACTTTTAAATTTTTTTCTAGACGTAACTCAGAAAATAAATGTTTTATATTTATTGTAAGTAGTTGAAAACCGTTGTATACATATGCAAGTAAATGTATATATCTTTTTGAAATAAATATGCTATTAAATCAAAATCGTATGAAGAAATCCTTCTTTTAACTAGTTTAAAAGAAATTAAGTACTTATTATATAATGAGCGGGAAATTGTTCATAATATTTAATTTTCATTTATCATTGCGTAAGTCAATTTTTGATTACCTTTAACTTAAATTTTTACTACATTACTAAAAATCATATTCTATATTAAATTCATCAGGCTGAATATTTTACGATGTAACTATTGTATTGCGTAATTGAAATATTTTGAATTAGCAACTAATTAAACATGTTAATTAATTTTATTAATCAAAAATTGTGCACACTAAATCAGTTCCTTAGGTGCGATTTTCAGAGATGCCTTTTTTGGAGATAATGATAGTTATGAAAGTTATTATATGTGTCTTATTTTGTGGGGAAAAGAAAAACTGTAATTCTTGTAAAACAAGGCCCTTACAAAATAATATGAATATTAGTGATAGTATCGGAAAGCAGCCATATAATAATGCAAACTATTCAAAATCTGATGATATTTGCACATTATTTTAAGTGATATTTTGTCTAAAATATGGCATCAATCACAAACAATATTTAAAGAGTATTCAGAAGTCCATTAAACTACATAAAACACCAGTGCAAACATTGTGCAACATGTGATACCGTATCTAACGAGATCTTATTAAACAAAAAATATTTGGCGTAGGTTGCTTGGCATGGCATTAGTAAACTTGAAATAACTGTTATTTCAAATATAAATTCAACGTTTCAGATTACCATTGACAAATTTTAAAAGGCTATGTTAGCAATCCAATGCCAAATAAAAGTAAAAGGAAGGCTAAGATGTCCAGTAGACTAAAATATCGGAATGATGAACCAGATTTTTCCATATTAGAATTTAATAACTTCTTTATGAGCTATTATGACATGAAGTAATGCAATAGAAATAAATGGTATTTTACAAACATAACATTGTTATTTAATTAAAAAATGTCTCTATTTAAACAAAAATAATTTTTTATTTAAAATTCGATTTCAAATGTTCAATGATTCGCTCTGGTTAGATAGTTTTGATAAGATTTCTTTGACAATCACTTGTTATGGAAAGATATTCTTCACCATGAGTTCAATATTTATTTCTTTTCCATTCAGGTCCTGGAAGAAAGGTCCCGCTTCTGTTTTTGCTTTTGCTTTCTTTTTTGGGAAAGTATTATCTGGAGGTATTGGAAATGTTGCAAAATAATACAATGTTAAAGAATTCTTTTAGATAGAAGAATTTCACTTGTTCTACCAATCTACCCAATTTCCTTTTATAAACCTCCTTAAACATTTATTGATTTGTATTTAAGTAACTAAACCCATCAAGTAATTTCTCAAATATTTAATAGAAATAGTTAATATTTCTGAAATATTTAATTTAAATTTTTAATTTTCTATTCCACTTTTTAGCGTAATATTCAAATTGATGAAATTGTGTTTTCTTGGAGAAAAATATCAAATAGCTTGAAAGACTAATGTAACAGAATTTGTAAAAGATACATTTTAAAATGAACTTAAAAAAAAAAAAAAGAAAATAAGGTTAATAAAAGAACGATTTAAACATTACAAGGTAAAATAAAACAAAATATTGTAATATTAAAAAATATAAATAGTTGCATTTTAAATATGTTCAGTTGGTAATTAACTGATTGAGGTATTATCTGTAAAAGGCATAGATTTTATTTAAAGGAAAAGTTGTGATTTGCAATAACACTACTTTCCCCCACCTAACAAAAAAAAAATAATAATAAAGAGCACACATAAACATATACGGAATTTCATGAAAGTGAGGTAAATCAGTCTCAATCTGAGTTTACTATATTGTAAGGTATACGATAACATAAAAACAAATTACAATTTAGACATAAGCATATGGATGTTAATAACAAATTGAGCATATTTGTTTGGTAAAAAAACTCCAATATGCGATGGGATCTTCCCTATAAACACATACAACAATATGTGTGGTTTATTATTAACGATAATTAAATATTATGTGGTATATTAAATCAACAGAAAGTGATAATAGTTGATCTCACATAACTGCTCTACAGGAACTGCTTGAAGAGAATTGAAGAAAATAATACATTCATCTATAGGACTAGAGTCCTCATACAAGTTGATTAATCCATGCACTTAATATCTTTCTGCTGATGATATTTTTCCATGAAAGAACTCTCTGTAATCGTCAGTTGTCTCCATCTGGAATGAAACTATAACTTTCTGTTCCTCCATTAGAGAATATGTTCTCTAATGCACAAGGACATTATATCTATAGTAATAGTAGTTATAGTGCAATAGTAGTTACTATTATAGCGCAATACAAAAGTGCAATTGTAGTTACTATTGCACCATATTACTATAAATCTTTGATGTATTATCAACATCTCAGATGACTGTCTTTCATGGATGTTCGATTGATAACATATTCCGTATTCTCCCAAACTCAAGGGTTGTCTTCTATTGCTTTCCAAAGTGGATGCGTCTTACAGGAATATATAGACGATTATTGTTATCTTGATCAAGAAGCAATCCAGTGATCTCTATCCTCATTATTCTGCACTGTTCTTATTTTTCTTCCCGTGCTCGATATTAGATATTTCATCTTTTTTCGTAATATCTTGTAATAATACAATAGTTCCTTGTGTATTATATACTGGATTGATTGTTTTGCTATTTACTACTCGGATTTAGTTTGCTAATTATTTTTGTCACTTTTCTTAATGCTTTCGATATAATTTGTTTGTATTGTACCAACACTGCCAGTGTTCTGACCCATATGTTTACCATGCTTGGCGAGTTCCCAAGGAAAGAGGATCTTGGCAATTAAGTATAGGCTTGGATGGACAAACACATTTTGGCCTTTGCATCTGACAGACGGAGATAAATTTAGTTCTAACAATATATCAACACATTAATAAGTTAATTCTGGAAATATTTTATGTTCTTTAACATATATCAAATCAAAAAGACACAACAATTTGACAAGTACATTGTGTAGGTGGGATTTTTTATATTAAATCTAATAAATTGCTGATAATAAAACTGTTTTTATCTGAGATCGTCGGTTCTATTAATAATTCACTAGTTTTTTTTCTTTTCTGGTTCCACTTTCTTTTTTTTTAAATATCAAAATGCTATTATTATTCAAAGAATTTTTAGAGGTCAAACAACCTGTTCAGTCTTGACTTATTTAGATTATAAGCATACAAACTGTAAAGCAAAATCAAAAGTATGTAAAATGCCAGCAATTTCATTTATCTAACCGAAAGATTCGCATATGATGGTAGCTTTAAAGAATTACCGTAACTCGCAGTTCTGAAGCAGAAAAATTAGCCTCTGCACCGAATGTTTCCTATTTTAAATACATAATAAAACAATACCTACAAATAATATGATATTTCGGGCAACATGTTATGTTTGAGCATAGCAATATTTCTGGAATAAATTAACTTCAATGACTTCTAGTAACTTTAATAAATTCATCTGTTTTCTCCTGCAAACTGCAAGCATACAGATATCATGCCATTGTATCCCTGCAACAACGACATCATTTCAAGTTGTTGGTCCTTTTAAAGATCAGTTTGCAGTTTAAAATCAATTTAATTCTAAAAATTAATTCTACTAGAAGAAATAAAAACATAATACTAAAGTTTGAAAAAACTTCAAAAGGCGCTTTGTTGATTGAAAAAACCGTTATTTCCTCAATTATTCTAAATACCCATCTATTTCTCTGATAATGATGTTATGGAATAAAATAAATATGAGGTGATTTCAGGACAGATTTTTAATTGCATTTGAAATTAATTATTTTTTTTTAAATTTGTGACTTATAAAATACCGAATTTTAAACCATTTTTTCTTCAACTTAATATAAATATGTTTTTTTACACTTCCTGAATTTAACTGATTTTACGAAATAATTGTCTTCAATGCTTTTTTTTTTTTTGGTATAAGCTACACATTGTTAGTGCAGCAGGATTAAACTGACATTTGTACATTAAAACCTTATTTTACAATACATTGCCCTCCTGACAAATAAGTGGTACATCAAGTTTTAGAGTTATCAAATGGTTGGTGGTTGTCAACCCTTTGTCATTGAAACTGTTTGGAATTCAAGTCATTGAAAACTTCCAGGGCATCTCGTTAAAAATGGATGTCATCAAAGAGGATGATCTGATTAGGCTTCAAACTAATATTTCGTGTCTTACTGAACAATTTTATTTATCATATCCATTCTAATGTATTAAATTTTGTAACTGTTCTACCAAAAACAATAAAAAATGTATACCTTAACTATAACTTGGAGGATATATTCTTAATCCTGTCTTATATTTTAACTGCCAACAATGTATACAAAAATTTCTCGGAACAGCAACCTGCTCAACCACGGGTCACTCGTACATGAATCCCCTTGTTGGACGAAGGAAAGACGAGATCAACAGACGTGGGAAGTCCCCTTCCTCAAGGACTTATATCTTCTGCATGTGATAATTATGCACCAGTTCACCATGCACAACATTACAAACCGAGGAATATGAAATATTGAAAACAGCCAATCGAAGACAGAAGTAAGGAATCCAAGGTTAGCTGACAGATTATCGACGATCCTAACAACGTCACTCATTATAGATCTATTTAACCTCTTTAGGTTTGTCGCTGTAGCTTAAACACATCATGTGTTATAGATGGAATAAAAATTGTAGTGTAATTGTACAACTTGCATATCCTTTTCTTGCTTAAAAGTACTAATATTTTTTAATTTTTTGGCATTTCATTTGAAAATCATTCAAAAAAAATTTTTTTAAAAATCAAATGTTGTTCTCAAATGCCATTACTTTATTACCACTTAAAAAATAGATAAGTGGTAATTTCAGTGTTACCAAAGGAATCTTCTTCTCTTTACTCACATTGAGCTACAATAATTTGGAATGAATTCTATCCGTATGGGAAGTGTTTTCATTATTTTCATCCTTCAGAACGAAAAGGCTTACTATGGACTAATGGTGAGCATCCTGGACATAGAAATGGGATCTTCCTTTTAGTATCTACTTGTCGGTTTCTCAAATCTTAAATCCAACGCTCTGTAACCAGGCAACTTCGGCTCACTATTTAAATACAGACGGTTTTTAAAATGCCATCTTTAAAACTTTATGTTAATCACATATTTTGTCACGTTTTAATTTATAATTAGTGAAAGAAACTAATTCTATAAACATGACTGCCTAAAGAGTATAGAAAATTAACTGTATCAGACCATAAAACGGTATTTCATTATATAAAGGTTTTTCTACCTCGAATAATGTGATTTACAGAAGCTTCGTAAAATAATTTGATGCATAAGACTTACATTTTTTCTTTGTTATGCACTATATAAGAACTTTTATTCAGGAATAAAGTCAGAACCTGCTATTATATAATGACTCCTTTCTAAGAACGTGCTTTAAATTTCAAATCAAAATAAAAGGTTTTTTCTTTCTTTTCTCATATGTAAATGCAATAAAAATAAGTAGAAGCACAGATGAGCTGAATTATGATTAAACAATAAAATTTTATTTCCATGCATAAAATGTAGATATGAAAATATTCAGTTTATGATTCAAGTTAACATAGTAAATAATCGACTATCTGAACAACCTGCAAATACTCTTTATTTAATGGATGAAGAAATTGAAAGATTTGAATGTCTAATGAATTCAATTTTACAAGTGAAAAATTAAAATGAAGGATTATTTAGAAATAATTTATATAAATTATTAAATCTTGCGATTATATTGAAATAATCAGCATTTACAAATAGAAAATACGCATGATAAAATAATTATTACTTTCTCGCGTTTTATTATATGTAGTCCATTGAAATTATAAAAGCAAGTTTTGCATTACTGGCATGATGGCCGAGTGATTAGTGTTCTGGCGTTCGATACCACAGGGTTCGTGTCCCGACATTGTCTTGGATTTGTAGGGGCGCAAAATACACTTTGAACCGTAGGTTCCGGAGTAGTATAATTGTAGAAGTTGGGCGAAAGCCTGAGATCCCTACTTCATAAAAATAAACCATCTCCTGACTGTCGCTCGAAGGTTATTTTTGCACACTTTAGGCTAATTAGACAGGGACCTACAGTTTAATGTGGATTCCGTGCCACTAACAAACATCTATACCGCTGATTGGATTCACATCTGAAGACTGGCATACCAAAGACCACAGGGCTAGCCAATTGGCTACCAGGCCAACTGACAGTATTCAGACGGCTTTTGCCCACCATGGGTTTGTTGCAGCAATGAAATAGAAGCTTTATTTTAATTATTTTTAAGATAATTGTTTTAAAGTTGTATTATTTTAAATGAATAAACTATTATTTAAATAAAATAAACATTTGAATGACTCAATTTATTTATTCTTTGAAATATTTTTTATAAATAGACTTACGATTTTTTTTTATTACTATTTTTACTTTGGAAAATATCGTTCAATGATTAATAATTTGAATTGTAGATGATATTAGTACTTTACATACTTTGCAGTCTTGCTTACAATTGTTTGTCATGAGGAAGGAAACTTGTGAAATTTTCTAGACAGTTACATAATGCGTTATAATCCACATAAAGTCTCCTCTCTTCTAAAAGCAGTACTTTAATATCCAAATGGAAGTTTTCGGCCCGAGCTGTATATATTACTGATAATCAAAACTTTGGTGCAATATGTGCATTAAATGATTTAAACATCGGAACATAAAACTACCCCCAGATAATAATACTATTTAATTTGAACAAATTAAATGCTTTCTTAAACTTAAGAAATTGTGAAATAAATTGTGGTGTGATTAAATGTTATGGTTTAAAGGAATTAAAATAAAAAAAATATTGATAGTTTTAAATCACATTATATTTAATAATGGGATTACACACATTATGTAATCGGATTGCACCTAATGTGATTACTTATGTGTCAAATTAAAATAAATTTTATTTGAGCTAACAGTAAATAAAGAGCAAAAACATCGTCTTTTTTCATATTTTTGATAAATGTACTATGTCTAAGAGATGATTGAGTATAATATTTTTAAAATCTATCATCATAACGAAGTCAGATAGACAGAAAATACTCATAAACTTTATTTATTGAGCCCCATGTGCAAACTGGCTCGATATCTGATAAAGTATTAGCTTCAAATCTAGAAAATCGGATTTGACATCAGAAAGTAATCAGCTGTAAAAAAAGACGTTAGCAGAGAGCTAGATTATTGAAAAGATAAGCTGTTTGAAGGATAACTCGCTGGCTGAACTGCATTTATCAGTAAATAAAATCGTACTTGATGACATAATGATTTACCCAAAAGTAATGGATCGAAACATCTCGAATGATGGATTCATTTTCCTTGAAGTGTTGACTTCTCTTCTTACAGTAAACACTTTAAAAGCGTCAGTGTTGTAATGTGAGTTCTTCCGATGAACTAATATTATTTTTACGCTGCCACTGGAGTCATTATAGAGAAGACGTTATTTTTTTGGAAGATCTTAGAATTACAGAGAATTATTTATCATAGGTTACAGTTACTATATTTGTAACTCCTTACAAAAGCTATGAATGTAATTTTAAACAATATTGGAAACTTTTTAAAGAAATATACTGAATTTTATTCGCATATAATTTATGCATGATGTTTCATATTATATTCTATCTGTGGGTCCTGAATGGCCGAGTGGCTAGTGTTCTGGAGCTCGGTACAACATGTTTCGAGTTCGAGTCTCCGTGGTGGCATGGATGATTGTAGTGGTTCGAAATCCACTTTAAGCCGTAGGTCCCGGTCTAGCAGGATCGTAGAACCTTGCGGGGGTATTGTTACTTCGCGTCCGTAGCTTATTCAAGCTACACGCACCTCCTAAGTGTAACATCGGTGCAGCGTTTGCCTTAAGGCATAAAAGACAATTGTCTAAGTGTTTGCCAGTTACATTAGAACAAAAAAAAATATTGTAATTGTGTTTGCATAAAAATAGTTTAAATTTGAGTATAATATATTATAATAATTAATACCCGATATCATTATTAGTTAATATTACTGTATATATTATAAAAAATTGAAACTAATTAAACGTTATATTATTTAAAATTTTAAAGAAAAAACACTAATTAAATGTTATATCAATTACACTTATCTAATTTAAAATAAAAAATTAAAATTATTAAATTAATTACTATTAAACGCTAATTGTTCACTTCTAAACTAACTAAACGGATTAGATAAAGTTTTAATTTAATTTATGAGTATTATTATTTTAAGTTTTAATTTCAGTTTTGATACTGAATGTTCAAATTATTTTATAAATATCCATCTAAAATAATTTTTATATTAATATAAATAACAGGTTTCTCCTTAAATAATTTTTCCCATAATTTATTTCAATTTTATCATTCGTGAATGCATGAATTTCAATGTCTTATTTTAAATTAATGTTAATTTTCAAATAATTTCATGTAATCATTTGATATTTACTTCAAAGGTATTCATTCGGTATTCATTGGCTTTCATTCAATTGCTATTTACTTCAAAGAAATTTCCTTGCATAATTAGAGTGAAAGAAAGAAGAACATCAAAATATAAAGTTATTTGGATATATCTTGGAAGAATATAAGTGAATGAAATTTAGCTACGTTACTGTAACTGATACGTATTTCGGAATTTGAATAAATTCATTTTTAATGTTTTCTCTTTTTTTTTTTTTTTTTTTTTTTTTTTTTTTTTTTTTTTTTTTTTTTTGAATGAGACAATGATTCTTTACGTATGGCGAATGTTATTTTCATAGCGTTGTTATAACCTCTGTCTTTTTTTTATTGGTTTTGAAAATTCCTTTGTTTTTTCACTTTTTAATAATTTTTTTCTGATTGATTTTTGTTATTATTTATGATTGACAATATGGCAATTGTATGGCAACATCATCATAATACTCATACAACACCATACATCACCATAAAAATATCTGAAGTGCCTTACATCCAGACCTCCCCCAAACATATTAAAGATCTGAACTGTTTACAAAGTGAAAATCATTAGACAAATACATATTCAAAATGTTGAATGAACTTCAAGTACTTCATCGGCAGATTGTAACGTCTCGGCCTACTATATATTATAACTATAATGGCTTCAAGAAGAGGGTCATATTCAGGTTCATTTGAACACTTTAATTTTAATTTACAAGCGTTATATATATACAAATACAATGGGTTATTGTACAAATAAATTGAAAATTTAAAAATATAAATTTGACCACAACTTCATGATTAAATCGCAAGTGCAGTTCACTCTAAGGGCAGAGATTTTAGGAATTCTCAAGTCTATGACGAATGTATTTCACCAGATTTGCTGCAGAACTTAAATATCACATGACGTGATTCACGAAATCACAGGTGCTCACTTTGGAAACACGCTGAAAGCCTGACTTATTCAGTCACTTCATAGAAAAAAAGAAAAACAACACTTCTGGTCAACTCGTCACAGAACTCTCTCTTTTAAGAAAATCCGTCAAAAGGGCAGGAGGGATTCAGCTTCCCTCACTTCTCATTGCAGTAGACATTGCTCAGCTCATGGTCGATCACCAATCATAATGAAACAATTCATGGTGTAGTCCGTATTTCATATGTAATTGTTTCGACATGTGAAGTTTCACATATAATCGCTAATTTCATGAATCGCAGTATACATTATACCGAATATCTGCTATCAGATTTAAGTGGCAAGTTGTTCTCATTAGTACAAAACACTTTACTGTAATATAATTATCCGCATCACTGCTTATATTCAGTCAAATTTGAGTGATGCGTTATTATTACGTACTTGTCAAAGATTATGCATTCCTTTCTCCTGGGAATGAAATGCTAAGTTTTCCCGTGAGAAAAGATCAAAGCACGAATACAAAGCACTACAAGAAAAAGCACTACAAGAAAAAGCACTACAAAGCACTACAAGATCAAAAATAAGCACGATAATTTATACAAAATATGCAAAAAACAAGGCATGAAAACATGTTGTCCAAGAAATCCGTAAAATCTGAAAGATATGAAACCAAAACGAATTACTTACAAAATCTCAAAAGAAATTAATTATAATGTTTTGAGGATTGCTTTTTTTAAGGAATACATACTCACTGCAGGCTATAAACTGTTATTTTTCTTGCTAGAACTAAATCCAATTCAAAGATATAGTGAGGTATTTAGTTAACTTCATATTCCTGTATGAATAACCTTCAATTTAGGTTATAAAGGTACGAAATTGAACAAAAAGAACGATTCGGTAGTATAGCCTAATCGAATCACGTGATATAGTTTCGTGACTGCTTTTTATAATACTAATGTGGCCATTAAGTGAGTTATTGGTTGATGGACTAAGATCATCATTTTAGCTGAATAGGTTGATCTTTTAGCCATCATAAAACTATCCATGTAGTTTTTAATTGGGATCTATATATATTTCTGCTGAATATGCATGTATATTTATATTTCAGATTTGCGCCTACCCCGAAATTGTTGTTTTGATAAAAATTTTCAAATTTTATTTATTTGCTCATTTGATATTCTACACAATTTAGATTTTAAAAATGCTATATTTTTGTTTTACCAATAATTAGAATCAAAATTATACACTCATGTCAATAAATTAAGGATAATGAAGTTCAGGCAAAGAAAGAGACAGAAGCAAAACAAATTTGACCTATTTGTAAAGTCTATTTATTAACCAAAAGTAAAGAGCAAAAAAGATGCTATATGTTTGACATAATTAATAAAAATTGCGATTTTTACTCCCTGGAGCAAATTTCAAAAAAGAACCTATTTACAAAAAACAGTATAACATGGTTAGTACGATGGTTAATATGGATTATGTCTCCCGGACGATGCAATACAGGCCTTAGAACGCCTACAACGAGTCGTTGTCAAAGCCTGCAGATGACACTGGGCGATTCCAAGTTCCTCGGATACTTCCAGTTGCGTACGTCCACATTCCAGTCGTCCGATAATTCTACCACGTAAAAAATCATCCAAATGCTTCCTTTGTGCCAAAACTATGCGGTTATTGCACTGAAAGGCTTTTAAAGCGCTTGTGAACAATTTTACTTCTTTGCCACCATTCCTTATATACCCCTCTCTTACACTCTCGTCATTGTGACGTACTATCCGCGCCATCTGGTGGTTTCCTGTAATTTGCATATTCTTCTTCAAGATGTGTGTGATAATTCTACAGGGGAAATTTTTATTTTAGAGTTCAATTTCTGTGTGGTTCTGAATTATCCTAAATTTATGGACATGAGTGTAGTATACGTAATAAACTGAAAGTTAAGTTTCGTATGTCGGAAGTATTAATAAATTTAACCGGAAGTGTGCAATTAATTTAAATGGCTATATTAAGAATATATTGAATCTAAAGCGTTTATGCAAATGAAAGATATTAATGGCAAGACTACAACCATAAAATTACAAAAAGTTTAGGGTTATGTTTAAAGAATATTTAAAAAAAAAAATGCTAAAGAAAAAGAAAATTAACAGTTAATTTTATTGATAAGTTACAAACAGGTTTATAAGCTCATTTTCACTTGGAATTTGCTAACAATTACTTAAATTTGCTAAAATAATGAAAAATCATTTAAAATGATTTTTTATTATCTCATTCATCATTTTCGTTCCCATTTAATAAAAACGTGTATTTAATGAAATTTTTCCTATTTTTTTAAAAACAGTGCTTTGAAGGTACTTAAAGAACCTTAGAAGTTTGTACTTAAAGTTTATGTAAAATAAAGTACCTTAAAGTTTGAAAATGCCTTAAAGCTTTAAAACGTTACTAAGTATGAATTTAAAAGAAAATTTCATTTTTTAATCATCATTTCGTATATATAATGAGATAGATGATAACATGATAACAAATTCTCAAAATCAACTTATGTTAAAGTGTTAAAGTGTTTTTAATATAAATTAAAAAGCAACTTAAGTGCTCTAAATGTATAAAAGGTAGTTATATAAATGTAATTTTCTCAAACATTATGTTTTCTATGATATGGACAATGAAAGAATTTCCATTATATTTTTTTTTATACGCAAGAAAATATATTTTATGTACCAGTTATAGGATAAAATATGAAAATTTATTTTTAAATTTTTAGAAAATATATAAAAGTTACCGTGTCGTAATCTGGTTACTATTCTACATGTAACGTAGTGTGTGTTATATTACAGACGATATTTATATCATCAAGTAAATTACACATTGGTTTCCGAAAATTAAGTTAAAAGTACTATTACAGGATTAAATATTTCAAAATAAATGTTCATAACAATTACGACGCACTACTGTGCTTCAAAAGTAAGACCAATTTTCAATTTAAAATTACCGGGACTTCTAGAATTACAATTTTTTTCCTTTTTATGTTGCTGGCACTGTCCTTGACATCTGTGTGAAATTTGATGTCAAAATATTAATTACTATTTCAGTTACGTTTGACTTTGTGAGAGGCTAAAACTGATTCCGGTGATTTTTGAAATGTCTTAATTAATTGAACAAAGAACTTGCATTAAATTTTGTTTGCAGAAACGTATCGAATGTTGTAGAAGACATTTGATGAGTATTCTTATATCAGAAAGAAATGTTATGTATTGTGTGTGGAGGGGATTCCTTTGAAGGCGATGAAATAAATTCGGAAGAATAAATAAAGAGATTTGAAAAAAGAGAATAATTGGTCTTACTTGTTGGGCACATTTGTATATTCGATATCATTTATCAAAATTCAATGGCAAATCATTAAGCGAATGAAATGAAATAAAAGTGTTAAAGAGGTCTACCCTATCAAGCAAACTAATTAAATATGAGCTCTTCTGCTAATCATAGATTAAATATGAATTCCTACAAACAACATCTACATGATGCAACCGAGCGAGACATAAAGATACAAATGTAGAGAAAAAGATACAGATGTAAGATACAGATATATAAAGATACAGATGATGACAGCTCTTGACAGCAAACTGAAAGAAGGGGCAGAATCTTTGCACCAAACTGTCACAGATTCTCCTATGCCGTGGCTCCCGGAAGGCTGATATCCAGATCAACTATGCTTCAAGAAAGAGTGTTGCATGTAATGCGTCCGGCATTGTATGAGTGCAAATCAATGGGAGACTGTATGGGAGAAGAGTAGAATCAATAGGTTTAGTGCTGATCAGTCACTAAAATGACAAATATTTTAATTATCTTATGAAAAATCCACGTTTTGAGAATTTTTAATGCTTTTTCTAATTTTCAGTTTTGATATTCATGACTAATGCACCAAAAATAAATCGCAATAAAATTAAATAAGTATTTTTTTAAATTGCAATGAATATAATAAAAATTTCAAGCAATATGAATTGAAGCTTATGAACTATTAAATTGAAGCATACCTACTCATAAAATTACGTTTTATACTGCCTCTGTCTGTTAAATCTCTCTGGAAGGTTATACTAAATAATGCAAATATCAAACGATCTATTATTAAATGCGTGCTAAAAACAAAATGTGTACAACCAACGAATTTACAATTACAATGGGGGCGAACATTAATGTGTTAATGGCAGTAAATGCCATTCAACGTTCAATGAAAATAGATTTCCATGAAGCACTTGTGAATTAAAGTATGGTTTAAATTGATGCTTTCCATAACAATAATAAAAAAAAATATGTGTAGTGATTATTCTTTTGCTACTATAATTATGAATACTTTGAATAATTCATTCATCAATTTAAGCATTCAGATACAAATCAATTTTAATTACATCTTAATAATGTTTCATAAGACGCATTTAATTTAATAAAGAAATCTAATTTCTTAATTAGCATTAAACAATTAACCCGTAAGTAAACATCGGAAAAAGCTATATATCTATTAATTTCCTATTTATTTATATAATACTGCATTTATGATACAAGTATATGAAGTAGATGAATTAACTTCAATAATCCCTAAGGTTGACACAGTTTGTTGAAGTATCCTCAGGTTATTACGTTCTCTCCAGGAAATACAGTTCTGCAAAATATAGCCTTCTCACCTATTTATCATCATCTGTCGGTGGCGATGACATGTGTCGTGATTCTTAAAAAGACAGCATTTGATACAAAGCAAACTAGTTAAGGAAATCGATATGTACATTGTGACCTCATTCCGTCACTCATAGATATTGACAGGTTGATCCAAAAACAATCCATGCATTAATAACAGCTCAAGAAAACAGTAAGGAAAAAACTAAAGGTATTATCAAATGTCAGTAATTATTTTGCACTTTTTCATTTCCTTAGAAATTTCGAATGCTGTTACATTTTTAATATTTATTTATTTATTTATTTTTGATTTAGTTAATATTATTTATATTTTAATGAGAATAATTTCTTCTCTACGTCCTATATATGTAATTAATATGTGTATTTTAGTTTTCCGTCTGATTTTAAGTGATTTAAAAGGAAGGTTTTTTTTTAATATTCAAGGTTAAATGTGTGCATTTCTGTTAAAGTGTATCTGAATGTAAATTTAAAGTGATTTATATTTCTTTTATGTAGAATCAGTTATATGTTAATCATTATATATTAGATTTTATGATGCATTTGCGATTCAATAATGTAGGTTCAAGTATTTGTGCTACCAAAATATATTATAGATCATAATAATTGTTTGCTTTAAATAGGAAGACCTTGTGATTTTCGTGTCATTTGAAGAAACCTCTGTTACGGAGTTTTTAAAATTATAGATTTGCGCAAATATTATATATTAATACTTGGATGAAATTTAAACTGATTGTTTAATTAGCACTCTTTCATAATCTGCGCTTAAAGTGGAAGAAAAATATAAAATTTTTCAATATGATAATAAAAACACAAAGCACAACATGTAATGATAAAAACACAATACTAAAAACAATAATGACAACATAACACACAACAAAAGTATTTTAATTGATTTAGTAATTTATGTCTTATGTAATATATTTCTGACAGTCTTATAAGAAAGAATTAAAGGAGTATCGTACCCAATATAATAACGTTTACTATCAAATGACTGTATCAAAAATGTAAATTTAAATAATTTACAGACAAAATGCAGAATAGGAGTAAATTATGGTTCAGGTACATAGTTAATATACACATTAAGTATTATATACAAATTTAAATCTTGAAAAACTAATGAGATATGTAATATTTCATATTTAGAGTTTAACAAAATGATGCATACATGTCTATTTTTCTCTAACTTTCTTTTCTATTCCCTTCGTATATTACCAAATACAACGAATGAATATCAAAACATGTATAGAAAATGTAATTCTTAAACTTCGTTTTTTAAAATTTTTCTGAATACACAGCATTGAAAAGATCAATACATTATAATTAAACACGATATATAAATTTACATTAAAAAATATGAACTGCTGTTTTTAATATGAACAGTTGGATCTGAGGTTGTACTCCACCTAGAACAGCGTCTGTTTAGCCAAAAGTGTGCACAAGATGACGGTAGAGCGACAAACCAAATCAAACCACCTAGGACAGCTCATACATAACAGATCAGCATTGTCTAAATGCACTAATGGAATCATATTACACTGCAGACAAATTTAGCCAACATAACTTGAAATGAGCACTCTAACGGTAACGGTTTAAACCGTCATCTAACCTCCTCAAATTCAACTGAAGGTCTTTACGACATATGGATTGATATTCGACTCACTGCTGACTGTAGTGTTCTAAACTAAAGTACCCTTAGTTCAGAAGTTTGTAAAGTCGTTAGGTTGGTATTCAACGAACGAAAAATATAATTACATAATATAAATTATTATCACCATATAAATTCAAGAACTTAAATTATTATATTCAATTTAACAATATTATCAGCCTAGAATTCTTTAAAAGTTAACAAATGGTGTTTCACAGTTATTTCTTTTTTAGGAAAGTATTTCAACTAACTATAGAAAATTATATTTGCATTTATATATGTGGTTATATTTTATTCTTTTTGAATTAAAATAGTTCATGCAGCAGTCTTGCTTGTAGTAAAACTATATGAACTACTCTAAGGTGAGTAGAAAGTATATTAATTTATATAATACTAAAATAAATAAATTTTTTTGGTAAGTAACTTTTTTGGGAATTAAAAATAAAATAAAATGTATAACATTTACAATACGGCTTGTTGACACTCTGGTTATTTATAAACAGAATATAAATATTTTGATTAAAATATAGAGTTCTCTAGAAAACATGTGAATATCTAAAATCAACTTTTTAAATTTAAAACTTTGTGATTATTTTCAATATAGCAGATACATATTCAGAAAATATAATACACAGTAACAATAAAAATTATAAAAAAAAGAAAACATATATGCAAAGAGTCTTAAATTTTGGGATTTGCTTAAAAATGAATGGATCTATTAAAAACATGTAATAATTTTAAAGTTGGGGTTATTTTTTATTTAAAATGAATGGATTTAATTAAAAACATGATAAACCTGCAATAATTTTAAAGTTGTAGTTGTTTTTTAAAGTGAATTTTGATATGTTCATAGAATTTAATATACCAGTACATTAATGTAAATTTAAAACAACCGTAAAAAGTAAAATAAAAAAACCGTATAAAATAATCATATACTTTATCAATTCTTCAAACTTTATTAATTTTCCAGTTACTTTTTAAATATCAAAGATGAAAATCATTAATAATTTTACCTTGGAATATTTTTATTGAGGGATTTAAACGAATGCTTTATCAAAAGAATTGTAGTATTCCTGTACAATTGTTAAATTTAATTTCATTTGATAGTATTTTTATTTTTTTGTTATTTTTTTTTTTGCATAAGAAAAAATGTATCCTTTTCGCAGGAATTGATAATCCGAGAATTTTTCCAGGTTTTTACCAATTATTTTTAATCATAATTTCCAAAGAAACATATTTTACACTTTCTTGAAATTCTTATTTTGATATTTTGTTGTAAATTGAACGCTTTTTATCATACTTTCATATCATTATTTCGTCAGAAAATCAAATCGAAATTTCACACCTCAGGAAATACCACAAAAAAGATTCGAATAATATTAATTGCACAATAAAGAAAAAGAATGAAAGTAAAGCGTAAAGAAACTAGAAATGAGAAAGTTAGCGTGGGTGTGTGAATAGAAGAAAAAAATAGTTTTACTTAAAAAAATTATTCTTCTTTTAATTATTTTATTTTTTTTTTCTTTCAAATATATTTTAAAGATTTATTTTTCAAAGAATAGTTTAAATAATTGAAAACCTATAATTAATATTAAAAAAAGACACTTAAAAATGTTTTCTATAAACAACTATCGAGGTGATAAGGTGATGTTTGTCAATTTAAAAAATAAAATGCGCAGATTTTTTTTTTATTATTCTTGTGAATATGTATATTAAAGTATTCAACACAAATAGAATCGTACTATACATACGTGTATACTATACATATATACTATATATATTATACATACATACTATATAGACTATACATACATACTATATAGATTATACATAAATACTATACACATATATTATACATAGAATGTATAGTACACATGCTTGTAATGAGATACTAATGAATAAAGATAAATTCTAGTTGATTTTAGAATATTTTTTAACAGATCCTTTAATTTTTCTGGTACGATAATCACAATTTTGTGATTATTGCACCAGAAAAAAATTAAAGAAATGCATATATTGTTTATTGTTAATATAAATAAACAATATAAATATACATAAATAATCCACCGCACTATTTTATTTACCTTATTTTATAAATGCCATTACTAAATTTTATGCTTTTTTTATATAAATTTTGTGTTTTTCAAAGAGCTAAAATATATTATATTTTTATGAAGATTCTTTATTTAATATATATGCAATTTATGCGTGAGAAGTTTTGCACCCGAAATACTATTATAAATATTTCTCAACTTTACTGTGAATGTGGTATTTTCACTGTTACAGCAAATTATATGTCAATGTATTGCGCAGATATATTGTTTCTGTTTAAAAATTAATTTGTTGCAAATATCTAGGTAAAACATTATAACATTAAAACTTTATTTACAGATAGTTTTAATAAAATACCACTGTATTGCTTGCATTTTTAATACATTGTCGTTCATTAAAATTGCAAGAAGTAAACATAACATGAATATGCAAAAGAATGTGTTTAATTGTTAATTAGTAAGGAAAAATGTTCATTAAATGAATGAATATATATAATTTAAAGTCTCAAAATATATAGTTTTTTTTAAACAAATTCTTATCAAGTATTGGAGGACTTATGAGTTCACTAATTAAATATTATTAATATCTAGAATTAAACTTTAACAGTGCTGATAATATTTTATTTATATTATTCCTAAGATGTAATGGATAATTCTAATAGTAGATATAAGTAAGAAAAATAACATTCAATTAAAAAATTAAATAATATTTCTGTCAATATTTATAAAGATATTAATATACCTGATAATTTAAAATGCACTAAAGAAAATGTTATTGTCAATTTCATGTACAATATAACGTTTTATATATTTTTCACTTAATTAAAACATTTAGATATAACAAAACTGTGCAAGAAAATATATTCTTTCAAAATTATTTGCTCTAAGTATGTGCCAGACATTGCTATAATGACTAGTTTTGAATAATGCATTGGATAAATTAAATGCATTTTTTTAATTTTCGTAAAATTATTTTTTTTACAATTGTTATGAATGATAAAACAGATTTTTCTAAATTATTCGACAATTCAGAGATAGTTAAAATTGATTTCCACTTTTCGAAAATTAAAATTTACTTTAAAATTTAGGAATCATTAGAATGAGTTTTTTTTCTGAAACGGAAGAAGAAAATCTTAAACTTATAAAAGAAAATAATTGTACTATAGGAAATATTTAAGTTCTTCTAAAATTTTTAAAACTATAATTCAAAATTTAAAAAAATTCACTGAAAATTCTTGGAAATCATTATTTTCTAAATTTCTTTATGATACTATATGTCTACATTTTTAAAGGAAAATTGCTTAACACAAAATTCTTAGAAAATGCATCTTTTTAGCGAATAATCTTTTTAATAACATTCATTAATTTTCAATTATAAAGTAATTCCGCATGAAATAAATACTATTAAATTAAGTGTGATATTAAAGGATGTTAAAATCAAATAAATGTAGGCTTAATGAACAGTACAAGTATACAAGTTAATCATTTCAATGAACAGAATGTTAACAATAAAATTTAAGTTATTGCTTTAGTTAAAAATTAAAATTAATTACAAAAATGTATTTCCTAATTTTTACTAAAGGATATATTTGAAATATATTCTGATATAAAAACAGATGATCTTTTTATCAAAATGAAATAAAATAAAAATTAAAACATTCTGTAAACTTCAATCCACTTACTATTTTCAACTGCCCGCATGTTTGATGTAAGATATTTTACTATTTTGTCCAACAGGAAATTGATTTCTAGATCTATTCTTATTTACAATATAAATCGATTAGATCAATGATTCTTCCAGTTCTGAATAAAAGGAAAAGTAATTTCCGAAATTTTCCTCCCAGAAATAATTATTTTTGTTTAGTTAGATTTTTTAAAGCAAGATAGGATAATAAAAATGAAGATCGTGAATCAGTTTTTTAAAAGACAGGATATTTATGTATATAAAACGCGTAAACATATAAACAGACAAGTTATTTATCTATATAAAGTTCGTGTTTTATACAAGTAATTCATAACACAAATATGATTATTTAAAAAAAAAAGGTAGATACAACCAAAATTCAATATCTTTAATTTAGTTAAATATAATGAAATGTATAAATACATTTTGATGATATAATTTAACTTTAAAATTCAGTGATTTTTACACAGGGAAAAATGTTTTAAATGTTAAAATTACAAATCAATCTTTAGAAAAAATTAAATGCACTGTATTTTGCTTTAGAATGTACACATTTCTGTGAATCGACATTGTTCAAAATTTAAAATTGATAAAATCAAATATCCTTGATTCCATATTTTAAATTTAGCAAATAACTATTTAACTTTAACAAATAATTTGAATATTACTGATTATTCACAATTAGTTAATTTTTAGTATTAAGTGATTGCATTCGAAATAAATATTGATAAGTTATGAAACATAGATGTCTCTCATTTGCAGTACAATAGACGTTCTACCATTACTTTTTTAGAGATGAATATTAATAAAACATTTTTTAAAGGAAATAAACTTTCAAATGCTAATATTGTGTCTCTCAATTGCTAATATCATAAAATTTACTACATCACAACTAAATATTTCCGTTGATCATATATTTTCCCAATTAAAAAATGAAAGGCCATGAACAGTCTGCACTATAGTACATATTGAATGAGTTATACGGATGATCTGAAATGTTCGTTACGTTATTATAGCATAGGATGGAAGCAAAGGAACGGTGTGTGAACAAACAGTCTTACCACTCTTATCTACGGGAACCAGAATTTCGAGAAATTCTACGTTTCAGAAGACGTGTGGATTAAGCGATACTTGAACGGCGACACCAAATGCAGTTCTGGCAATGACCTATTTCATGTTAAATTGTCAGTTTACGAAATTGTAATTGTACGATAATTGTTCTTACCATAATATCGTTCCTAAAACGTAAGTAGATAGAAACACTCTGCATAGAACTTGTACCAGGGATCGTTAAATAGAATATGAATCTTCGCAAAAGACTAAATCCAACTAGACGTACAACAGAATGCACGGATCGAAGCATCTGAAGGGAAGAGTTCGTGGCTCCAAAATCAAATACTCTAGACAATTTTTTGAATTTACAGCGTATTTAGAATACTTCAATACGTGGTAGAACAATTTTTTACCAATATTTGAAAACGTCTTGAACACAAGTCACCCTCTGCGAAGGTAACGACGGTAACTCACCGACGTGGATGGTTGTACAGGCGACAGGAATGCATCGCTTAAATAGCTGTATGGTACGATGAGGTTTTCAGCAACGAGTCTTGGTTCTGTTTGTCTCATTACAGTCTAGAGGAGATGGGGAGATAGAGCCAGTCCGAACACTACTGTTAAACGTTATACCACTCATCAACGGAAGTATCACAGGCAGTATAGCAGGCCAACATAGGCACATTGATGGTACGACGATACGTTGAAGAGGGGCTGCACCCTGTTGTGCTACCTTACATTAAGAATCTGCGAAACTAGTATTTTTCAACAAGATAATACTAGACTGCATTTATCAGCAGACAAGCCATTTATTGTGTTCAGTTGCCTTCTTGGTATACATCGTCGTGTTCATTTGCTTTCTTAGCATGCATTGGCGTGTTCAGTTACTTTCTAGGTGCTCTTGGTGCAGCGTATTCAATTGTTTTCTTGGCAAGGTCTGAAGAGAGATAGACAGATCTCTCAAAGATCAATCATATGTGAAACATAATTGTCAGGGATTTACTGCCAATTAGACAATGCTTAATTTTGCTCTGCCACAGTCTCATTTAGGGGATGAACTATGGAAGAAGTTTGAGAGCATATGGACTTCCACATCTCAAAAAAATTACTTCATGCAGCTGAATCTGTATCTCGTAGTGTTGCTGCTTGCATTACCGCGTGAGGTAGTCCTATTTTTTACTGATCCCATATGATCACATTCTGATTCCCTGCTTTTTGCAATGCTGAATAAAACATTGCATTGCTGAATCTTCTTGAAAGTAATACATATCCTTTATTACATATATGTTCTCTGTCTTCGTACCAACTGATGTCTGACGTTGCATTTTCTATGTCGAGCAATGTATTTGGTTTAGAATACAAAATTATTTTACGTTCTACATATAGGAATGAAAATTTATTTTACGTCCAACTTATAATTTTTCTGAAATTTAGGCCCCTATTTGCGACTGTAGTATTAAAGATATGTTTTTTTTTCTGCTGCTATTCTAAAACATCAAACAAGTAACATTTTCCTTTCTTAATTTGTCAAAACATGTTATGTCTAAAACATGCCTAACATGTGGAGTATTTAATCCAATACGATATTTCACAACCAACAACATGTATTAATGATTGCAATATTACTTAAAAAGTACATCTATTAATGTTGCTTAAAATTTAGAAGAAAATTTTCATTAAAAATATTTAGTTATAATTCATATCTTACTTCAAATACTTATTACTGCACATTACTTCAAATACTTATTACTGCACTTCTTACTTACTGCTCATTACTTATTTTTCCAGTGCAAAGTTTCAATACTTTAATATATTTTTTTTTTATATTTTAAGCCAGTAATTTAAAATTAAAATCATTCGAAATTTCCAATAACAGTATATATTTAAATTTCAGCATTCAGAAAATAGTATTACAAATTTATAAAATCTACTCTGAAGATACTTCTACATTCATTTCATAAAATGTTACCTATTATTTGTATATAGTAACTTCAATTTCAAATTCAAAATGCAATGGTTAAAATAGGAATGCAAATTCTTACAACAAATCTAAAATTTCATTTCCATGAGAATAGTCTTTCTATTTAACACAGTTAACTCAATTTTTAATTCCGAAATCAGCACATTCTGAATTCCCGAAGAATCCCTAAAAGAACTTGAATGGAACAAGTCAGATCCACTTAAAATAATGCAATGAACAAAAAGGAAGCGACATTCAAAAGAACTGCATGTCTGTTGTCAAAGTATAAAATGTTTGTTCTATTCCAATTTCTTTTTAAGAAAACGTCACTTACGACCGTAATCTTTTCTCCTGAAGAAATCTTTCAGTGAATTGAATTCTTTTGCCTTCCGAGCACGTCTTCTGGGTTACTTTCATTGCTGTTCAAACTCAATCTAATTGTGTTTAACCCTCAAGCTCTTTATTTAAGATGCTCCTTTCTTCTGCAAATACACAGGGGGGCTTATTTGCTTAAGAAACAGAACGCCGCCATGGACAAATATGTCAGGGAAAGATGGATAGGATCTAAAGCATATGGTTATTTGGCTGTCAGATTCTTACATCTCATTCTAAAACTAATAAATTTTCAAAATGGATTTCGGAAATCGATGTAGAGTTTGGCAGGTGCAATTCCACTCGTCTCGAAAAGGAAAAAAAAATTGCTTCGGAAACAGGAAATAATGCTTTTACAATAGAAGAGAATTGGAATGCATATTGCTTTCGTAATACTTGAATCGGGCAATGTATCAACTCAAAGATTCATTTCTTTCGAATAGAGTTCTCCCTAAATTTAAAAAAAAAGAATGTTTAAATTTAATTAGGAACTACTATTTAAAAAGTATTTTTACTTTAGCAAAATTTATGTAGTCGAAGTCGAACTTTACAAAATTGCTTAGCTTTTAAGTATCTATTTTTTTTCATTTATTTATACTGCAAAAGAAACACATATTCGATCTCCTTTTCATGATCTAACAATGTTTTAACAATACTTGATTTAACCAACAATTAAGGCAAACCCATATATGAATAATTATTAATGTCACTCTCTGAAATACTCAACAACTGTTACAAATGCGAAATACAGGGTGATTCTAATTAGTCCCACATTTAAAATGCTGTAAACAAAGAACCACTCAGATTTGAACTGAAGATACTTGAAGAAGGGGAAAACAGTATGTCATCAAATAAAAAAAGCTTCAAAAACAGTTTCAACTATTTTTTTTTCATCCAATGTAGTATGACCTTGCCGTGGTGGATGGAACTTCCATTAACAGTGTCACAACTGTTGAATGACTTGGAAATCATTTTTTCCATAAAAAAAACGGAAACAATCAAGCACATTGAACACTATAGTTGGTTTAATGTGCAATTTATGCCAAATACGTTGAAATTTTGATTCAAAGAATCACTGGTAGCCGAATTCCCTTTCTTTATGTAGCTTTCGGCACCATCTATTAATACACTTTGGACTTTTCTTTTGAAACCTTATCATTTCCCTCTTCAAGTATCTTCAGTTCAAATGCGAACTCATTGTGAACTCATTTGAAAATGAGACTTTATAATATTTTTTATATTTTTTTTGAGAGAATTTTTTATATTTTTAGTTATAATGAGATGTTAGTTATATGATACTTTTTTATATTTTTAATTATAATCACCATGTAATTTTATTACTGGTTGAGCAATACTTTTAAAATTCTACACAATTTATTTTATTATTTAAAACTATTATTTTTTATACAAATCAAATTATGATTTTTTTTAAAAGGTGTTTAATCAGCATTAGATATTCAGTTTATTTTTAAAGAATAAAAATATAATGATTCTTACAACATATCATCTAAATTAGTTTAAAAAACAAAACAGCAGCTTTACAAAAAATAAATAATAAAATTTTAATATTTATCATATTTTTTAAAAACAATACGCATATAGCAATATTGTAAAATATACTTGCTGTGTTATATTTTAAAAACAGTACCAGCAAGTATAATTTACAATACCGTTTCATAAAATCTGTAAATATCAAATTTGCTTCTATTTTACGTAATTCAACTGATGAAATCATGAAAATATATTATATATTGCAAATATTTTTTTTTTTCTATTTATAAAATAATTAAGTATTTTCATTTAATTTGTTATAGCAAACATATATATATATATAGCTAACAACCTCAAGACATTTTAAAAGTTTTAAATAACGAAAAATTCCTTAGACCTGATGATTTAAAGTCTTTCTCAATCCTTTTACGATATAAGTACCTCAAATCTTTAAAACTCTTTAAGTTCTTATCCATAATTACCTTCTTAAAATTGGAATTTGTAGATACTATATAATTAAGTATTTGGTTCAATTTTCAGGCTAATTTTAAGTTAATCGTATGTTAACATTCAGTTTGAACTTAGAGTTTATTAGATTATTAGATATTTTAGAGATGATGCCTTTGACTTAGGAAAAATACTGTGCTCTCATTTTTTTTATTATAATAGTTCTAACTGATTTTTGACCACCGTCAAGATGTGGATATTTCCTAATAACCTTTCATTTTTCTGATTATGGATTTGAGTCTTTTTAACTTTTTAATTGAGTTAATTTTAATAAGTATACTTATAAATTTTAGAAATAAAGTTAAGATGTTATTATGTCCCATGCAGTTTATCTACTTGATACCATTTATACTTATTTCAAAAATAACAAAATTTTTCATCTTTTACATAGTCATTTCATATAATATATTTATATATTTAAAGAAAAATATCATTTGTATTGTACTAAATTTCAAAACAGAAAAATAAACTCAAATGTACTATTTATTGAATAAGTTATCTAAATATTAACAACTGGTATAATATAAAAGCTATTTTATAGACATAATATAAATAATTTTATTATCCTATAACCATTTAAGCAATGATGTTAATACATTTAAATATTTTTATAATAATGTATCTATATAACTTCTTTGGGTTTTTTTTTCAGAGACAGTTCTTCTAATGTACAAGAACTAATTCCTTATTTTTTGGACATTTTAAATGTTTGGAAATTTCATCCGTATATTTTAAATTAAATGCAACCAATTTACCCAACAACTGAAACTAAAAACCTTATAAGCAGATTTAAGTCTCTTACATAATTTTTACAGTATGATTTTGAAGTATTATTCACTACAGAATAAAAATTAATTACATAATTTTATAAAATTAAATAATATAAAATTATTATTTTAGGAACATTGATTATTACTATAATATAGACCAGCAATTATTAGTCAAAGTAAAATAAAATAGTGCACATGAAAAAAATTTTCATTTCTGCCAATAATACTCTCACATTTCCTGTAAAAAATTGCTGTTACTATTATTATTTTAAATATTAAAACCAACAATCTGTAAATAAAAAGCTTCAAATTAAGAATTTTTAAATATGATTTAGTGCATTAGTAGTTTAAAGCAATTTTTTTTTATAAGTAGATACTTGTTGATAAAAATCAATCAATACTTTTTTTCGATAAAAGAAAAAGTAGTGGGGTAATGATTAAAAAAATCCCTCTTATGCATTTTTACATGCATTAAATTTTTTCTATAGGTGGTAGGAAAAAGAATCTTTTTAATAAATTTACTGACAAGAGAAAAGTTATTTATAGAAATAATCAAATAAATGAAAACAAATTTTCCTTTTTCACTTACATTAGCTCAATCATGTCAAAATAAAAGAAAAATGCTTCTCCCTATGAATTATTTAAAGCAGTTTCAAAAGCTATTTAGGATAATAAATTAAAATAAAAGACATTGCATATCATGAAGATTAATTTATAATAAAGTTCCTTTAATAAAATGGATAATTTTTTTGTAACATTTGGTTCGATTAGCTACGACATTATATTTTGTATTTTATCGATTCATACATCTTGGAATGTTTATATTGTCTTATATTTAGAAGTGTCTCATAAATTAAGGAATATTTAATTACATTTAATTTTCATGTATTAATTTATAGAAAAGAACGATAAAATATATGAATTTTAGTGTGGAATACATAATTTCTATTTTATTTTCTAGCAATAATTACATCTGCTTAACTGTAAAATTTTGAATCACAAAATTTCTATAATTTAAAATAAATCTCTGAAATATAATATATTTTAATGGAAATGATAACTCATGTTATAATTTTAATTTGTTTTAGAAATTTTTATTTAATTTCTCAAGAAGCTATTGATAAAACAAAACATTTTATCTAAATATATGTGGAAATGAAAACCATTCATCGTAGTTATTTCATAAAGGAATTTTGTTTATTACTATGTTTGAATTTTTGCATACGAGGTCTAAATCCAATTTGAATTAAATTGAAATATTTAATAAATTAAGGGGGGGGGAATGGTGGTGGCCCAGTTCCTAGCGCCTCTGTGCCAGGTGCCCCCGCTTTTTCCCTCCCCTTCGGGCGGGGCCCGCCACGAATGTATAGTTATCCGGAATCCCCTTTAAACCGTAGGTCCCGGTCCAACTACTACACCACACTACAACACTGTCCCTAGAGCAGAGTTGCCCCCTTACAATTTGAGAATAATGTGGTTGAGAAGAAGTCTAATTGGGCTCTGTGATGCTCTACGATCATATGAGATCGGGACTTGCGACGTAAAGTTGATTCCATACCACAACAAACATCCATGGCCCCGCCGGGACTCGAATCGGAAACCTGTGTTACCGAGCACTAGCCACACGGCCATCAGGCCCCATCTAATATGACTGTTGGAAATAGAGCCGCCCCCCCCCCCCCCCAAGGAAAAAAAATATATCCTGTTTCGGAATCTTCCAGTAGGAAGATTGCCATGGTTTAGAGTGGACTGTAATACCAGGGAGTTAGTTAGTTAAAGAATTAAGAATCTTTTGTGTTTTCTAAAAGTCTAATAATGGAAACATTGGTCAAAAAAAGCTTTTTTTTTATTATTATTATTTATTCAATACAATTGATTATATTATTATAAATCTGGTAATGAAACAAATATTTCTAGAAAAACAAAAAAAATTATTTTCAAAAAATAGGCAGTTTTTGCTTTCAAACTTAACATATTGTTGTAATATATTTGAAATATTTTACTATTCGATTATTAATTCATTTCTATAAAATTCATAAAAATTGCTTCTTTAAGCATTTTATTGTACAATTTCGAAATAACTGGACATAAATTACCTTTTGAAACATATTTCTTACAAATAAATGCAACAGATTTTATCAATGAACGCTATCTAAGGTATTCTTAGTGATTGAAGTACATAATTAGGAGAACATCGAAGTATTCATTCACGATGATTTGTTCCCATTCTGATACAGAGCAACATATTAATCACAATATCAGGTACCCCACTGTACAAGTGAATGGCTCAAAGCTCTAGCAGAACTATTTAGGGAATTCTCCTATTTGAAACTATTCAATATTGTTGATTACATTATTATAAATTTGATAATGAAACAAAAACTTCTTGTTTTTTATAAAAAGTTATAGTTTTTGCTTTCAAACTTAACATATTTTTGTATTATTTTACTATTTGATCATTAATTCATTTTTATAAAATTCATAAAAATAGCTTCTTTAAACATTTTATAGTAAAATTTTGAAATAACTGGATATAAATTGCATTTTGAAACATATTTCTTTCAGATAAATGTAACAAGATTTTATCATATACAACACTATCTAAGGAATTATTAATGAATGAAGTACATAATTAGGAGAACATCGAATTATTTATTCATAACAATTAGGATAAAAATTTGTTTGTCGCTCTACTGTCATCTTGTTCACACGTGGGCTAAACAGACCGATGCCTACATCTTAAAGTGGATTACCGAACCACTATCAAACATCCATGGCAATGCCGGATTCGAACCAGAAACCTGTGGTTCCGAACACCAGAGTCAGACTTCTGGTAGGGAGGAATCTTCTTAAAATATTCGTGGAATCTTCGAAATCTTCCAGTAGTCAGACGGCTATGGTTCAACATGGACTAGAAGGCCAGGGAGTTAGTTAGTTAATGAATTAAGAATCTTGTGTGATATCTAGAAATATAATGATTTAAAAATTAGCCATTTTTTTAAAAAAAAATTATTAAATATCATTGTTTATATTATAATAAATCTGATAATGAAACAAATATTTCAGTAAAATTTCTATTTTTTGAAAATTTGTAGTTTTTGCTTTCAAACTTAGCAATAATTGCATCATCTCCCGTACCATTTGGAACAAGATTTTGTAACATATTTGAAATATTTTACTATTAATTAATTTTTAGGAAATTCATAAAAATTGCTTCTTTAAACACTTTATTCCACAATTTTGAAATAACTGGCCATAAATCGTATTTTTAAAACACATTTCTTACAAATAGATATAAGAGTATTTTATCAATGAACACTACGCTATCTAAGGTATTCTTAGTGAATGAAGTACATAATTAGGAGAACATCGAAGTATTCATTCACGATGATTTGTTCCTATTCTGATACAGAGCAACATATTAATCACAATACCAGGTAGCCCACTGCACAAGTGAATGGCTCAAAGCTCTAACAGAACTATTCAGGGAATTCTCATTTCGCTTCGATTATTATGGACAAGGAATCAGTCAGGAAACAATATGTATGTTCTCTTGTCTGTTAAATAAACACTGCTCTATGAATACCCGCATTCGTGTTTCGCAATATCAGATATTTTGGTACAAAGATTCCCGGTGGATTATTGAATGGTTCTTAAATACTCTGAATACAATTAATCGTTCATTTGAATGGATGGTAAGTAGAAGACATTCACCTCGTATAAGTTTATTGTCGTTTTAGTGTACTGTATTTGATATTTTTGTATATTTAAAATATATTCTAATTATATATTGGTAATTCAAAATATTGCGTGCTAATTCTATATTTATTCCAATGTAATTTTTTGGTCTAAATTCTATTTCAATAATCCATTTCACTAAATTTGTTGATCATAATTATGCTTTTACTTTGTTTTCAGTTCAATTATAAAAGATTTAACGAAAATGCAATTGTCGGATTATTGAATGGTTCTTAAATGTTCTGAATACAATTAATCGTTCAGTTGAATGGATGGTAAGTAGTAGACATTCACCTCAAATAAGTGTATTGTCGTTTTAGAATATTGTATTTGATTATTTGGTAATTCAAAATATTGCGTCCTAATTCTATGTATGTTCCAAAGTAATTTGTTGGTCTAATTTTTATCTGAATAATCCATTCCACTTAGTTTGTTGATCATAATTATGCTCTTTCTTTGTTTTCAGTTTAGTAATAAATATTTTATGTAAAATTTTATTATAAAATCCTTGCTAATCATTAAATTTTTTCATTATTTATCTACTGAAATTAAATTCTATACATATTCCAAATTAAATTTTTTGAACAATTTTTATCTGAATAATCCATTTCATTGAGTTTGTTGATTATAATTATGTTCTTCTTTAGTTTTCAATTCAGTAAAGATATAATTATGTAAAGTTTTATTATATATGTTTTGCTAATCCTTAAATCTTTTTTTCAATATTTAGCTATTAAAATTAAATTCTATATATATTCCAAATTAATTTTTTTATGAAATTTTATCTGAATTATCCATTTCATTGAGATTTTTTAATCATAATTATGCTCTTCCTTTATTTTCAATTCAGTAATAAAACAGTTATGTAACGTTTTATTATATAAGTCTTGCCAGTCATTACATATTTTTTTTACTATTTATCTATTAAAGTAATGGTTTTTCTGAATATTTTATCAAGTTTTTCAATCTTTTTCATAATTTTGTGAAAACTAATTAAAATATTGTTTCATTATGAATCATCATCTATCCTCCTAACGCTTTTCTTTCAAGAATAATAATTTTACTACAAATTGAAGTTATATAATATTTATTATTTTTTGAAATAAATTAAAATATATCTCTGTGATCTTTATTTTAAGTGAAAACTAAAAAAGGGATTTACTTATTTAGATATTAATTCCTTTCAATAATTTTACAATGATACATAAAATAATGGTATTTAAAAATATAGATACTCGATTACTTATTCGATCCTCGGATTTCAGGAGCTTGTCTGTGTTAATTTTTTTTTTATGTTGCTTATTTTGAAACGAATGATAACAAATATTTTTTGACACAATTTCTTTTCGAAGAAAGAAACTCAATTTTGTGTAGGTTATCATTCGAAGTATTATGAATTTTCTTTGCAAAAGAAAAAAAAATATTTGATGGAAACAACCTTTTTATCGACATTAAATGCTTTATAAGAATTTTGAAGAAATAATTATTGTTAACAGTAAACACGTTCTATTAATACATAGATTGAATCATATAATCGTGTCCTAAAATTAGCTTAAAATAAAAACTCATTAAATTAGCTTATTATCTTATTAGATTTTTATTATTTTCTAAAATTAGCTTATTGGAAAGAAAAATTTAAAATACATCTTATATTGTTCTACATTTAATTATAGAAACTAATACAAAGCTCTTTCACTAAGAATTTGTATGCATTTTAAAGTTCAAGTAAGTACATAAAATAATTTATTTTAGTTTATTAGTAAATTTTGTATTTATTTTATCTTTAAAATATTTAATGCATCTAATTTATAATATTAAATGTTTTCATAATGTAAAAATACTCCGATGAACAATACACAAGAAATAATACTAAAAATATCGCCCAGTTATTGACAATTTTGGCAATTCTCGCTGCAGATTCGGTTACCATTCTAACAAGCTTGATTAGGCATTTGGTGAAGAATTTTATTAGGTTTTATCGAAGCTATAAGAAAAACGAACATGAGCTAAGCATGATAAGTATCTCGAAAATGCCACATAATTCTGCCAGACATGTACATAGACATCCCCAACCGAAGTCCGTATTACTTTTCCTCGTAATGTGATGGTTCTATGATATTAGCGATTGGATTACACATGTCTTGCTGTTCGTTTTATTTGTGTTCGTCTTTCACGAGTTAGTGTCAATTCCCATGTGAATTGAGGACTCGAGTAAACAGATGAAAAAAAGCGGTTTTCGCCAATCTGATTTATAACAAAACCTAAATTCTTGATTGCAGTAAATCAGAAAAGTTTCCTATTATTTGGAAAACTGTTTTTCCAATAATTTACAGAAGGTTGGTTTAAAAAAGATCAATGAAATTCAAGTTATTAGAGATCATGGGAATGTGGCAGTGTGTAGCATTGAAATAGACTTCAAAATGGCTGGCATTGAATGTCATGAGATTTTTGTATCAGGTGCGTATCCAGCTGTTTTTTTATAAGACTTTGGTCTCTTTAAAGTAAGCTGAGCTTTGCTTCTTTTAAAAACTAACAAAGAAACGATTTTTGGATTTTCGTTATAGAATCGATATATCAATTTAATATCAAATTGCCAACCTGAGCGAAATGTATGATTTCGATAGCCAAATTTAGTTGTTGACTGTTGAGAGAGTTTCATTGTTGATTTATGCCTGGTAATTATACATTTAAATTACCTTAATTATTTATCTAATAAATATCGCAGTTATTTATTAATAGCGTAATATGTTATTTTAAAATGTTATCCTTTGCCCTGAGATCAATTGATAACTGGAAAAGATTATATAAAGCAGATAAATTCAAGCAAATATGTACAATGACAGATATGTTGTTATATATACATAACAAGCATAAAGCACCCGATTGGGTATTACCTATGGCGCAGAACTTGGGATTCTGCTACATTACAACCAGATTTTATCTGCTCAATTGGGAACAAATATCTCCAAGATATGACCTATAAAATAACAGTATTTCCCTCTTCCTCCTGGATTCCAACAGATAGACATCTGCTGTATTCTTGCATGCTGATTTAAAAGGCCGTACTCAGACAATATATACGAATGCTTTCAGGTCAGCATAGCCATCGGGTTTCGAATCATCTTCAGTAATTAGTTAAGTATCAGTATTTATCAATACGTTCCTTCAAATGAATTAGCGATAATTATTGCCATGCAATGCGAATTCATATAAGACTTTATTGTAATTTCTTTTAATTCAATGTCTCCAAACTACGGCCCCATATATTCGTCCAGTGAAACAACTGCTTAAAATTATTCTTCTTATTACTACTGTTACGCTTAATTTGTATAAATACGATAGAAATTAAAGTTGTTATAACAAAAATCAATATGTTGTAATTAATTGATAACTAATTTCATTTAAATTATTAACACTGAATAATCTAAAATTAAATAAAGTGCTGAAATAAACATTATAAACTATCTTTAATTTATAAGTGAAATCTTTTACATTACAATTTCTTACCTTTTAGTCCTTTTACAATCTAAAACAAAACAAAAATCGTCACATTAAAGAAGTTGTCAGAATGAACAAAAATCTATATCTAAACAAAGAAAAAGACAAAACTTATAATAATGAAAAAAAAAGAAAAAATAATGTTTATACATATAGAAATATTTGTGCAGCTTAAATTAAAAGAAAGTGATCAAAAAATTAAATAGAATAAAACAACAATGTGAATTGAGTTCTTACTGTATCAGTACTAATTACGATAGCTTGTTTTTTAATTATGAAGCTTTCATTTGAAATCAGATAAAAACGGACTGAGTTCCATTTATATATAATACTGGAGATACTAAGATGTTATAATATATATATTATAATTTCACTCGGTATGTAAATCCAATTTATGATTTACGTTTTTATTGATTTCACTATTCTGATTCACTATTCCGATTGTGATTTATTCAAAAAAATGTTCTTGATTTTAAGCTAATTATTAATTTAGTTTTAAAGCTAACTATTTACTTTTGTTGTAGCCTTTGTCCAAAATAAATTAGCAATCTAAATAACAGAATTTCCTTCACAAGAAAAACTGTAATGATCTACAGCTGTATCCATTGGAAATAAGCCTAATTGTGATCATTTTTACTTCCTTTTTTAATTTTTACAATGACTGATATTCATCTAAATAACAAAACATATCATAAATACTAATTGAGAAACGAAAAAAATTAAGATGGATTATATAATATTATGTATATATATATATATATATATATATATATTTGATTAAATAATTTAATTTGCATCAAAACATTGTAATTTAGCGTAAGATTCTACTAAATTTCTCAATCAGGGGACATGCTAAACAAATTATACTTAATATTATCCAATATTTATTTATTGTGATTTAATTATCAATTGTGGTTCATAACCCCATTTGGCTTTATTCCAAATTATGAAATTTTCAAAAATTGCGCGACATACATTTAAAAAAAAAATTAGAAATATTTATATTATTCTTTTGACGTTGAAAAACCTCCAGAGACATTTGTTGGGTCAGTATCTTTTTACTACTGTGCCTATCATGAGCTTTATATACCCACCTCAGTGCAAAAAAAATGGCCACAACAGCACTGTAATTAGCTGTAAATTAATTTATTCAACGTGTTTAGCTCGCATGATATGAAAAACATTGTTAAAATAACAAAATCATCTGAGAAAGCAAATGCCACATAGTTGGTAATTTGAATGTTTGAAAAGAGCCAAAGTAAATATTAGATTATAAAAAAAAAATTTTTATGTTTAACAAATCGGAGCAGTCAACAGTTAATAACAAAGGCCATCGCACGAGAAAAGAATCTTCTTAATTTTAGACTAATTATTAATTTAGTTTTACAGCTAACTGCTTCCTTTTGTTTTAGAATTTTTAAACAGTACTTTAGAGAAATGTTTATTTTTAGAAAGTAATACAAAATGTTTGAAACATCATTTCACTAATTTAAACAAACATTTTATAAATATCTGATGTGATGCTGTTGTATTTTTATAACTGTGTCATTAATCCATAAAAGTTATACAGCTGGATAAAATAAAAATTAAGTTATTTGAAAAAAAAAGAATTATGTTTTGTATAAATTAATACGTTACACAATAATTTCTTGTTAAAAGACAAATAAATTTTCATAAAAACTTTATCATTCATTATTTTATACATGTATGATTTTTTCAAAACTTTTAAATAATAAATAAAAATATTTCTATGTTAAAATACCCTCTTATATTCTGTTTGAGATATGAATTAATTTCTATGTTATATACCCCTCTTTTTCTTCTGTTTGCGATATGAATTAAATACATGCAACATATATTTCTTTTTAAAGTGCCAATATTTATTTTAATAAAAATAAAATTGAAGTTTGTATCAATTTATATTGATTGCCTTCTGTTTTAAATGTTTTATTTATTTAAGCGAAATTTAATATTTTTTAACAAAATTATTTAGGTCATGCGATAATTTAGTTAGGTAATTTAAGTGTGAGATGTTTTAACATTTGTCAAAAATTGAAAAATTTGCTTAATCAAATTAAATAAAATATAATGGAATACTTGGAACTTTTATAAAGCTTACATTTGATTTTATATGTATATATATGGGCAATTAATATAATACAAGATCGCAATAACTAAAGTAGAACTCAATCAGGAAATTAGAAACACAACAATTTTGCACCAAAAAAACAACTACTGGTGAACGCTTCTTGCAGATTATATAATAAAACAATCATATCATTAGCAATATGAAAACATTAAAAAGTCACAAACATACTCATACCTGAAGTGTAACTCTCAAAAAACCTTTTTCGAGGTATAAAGTATGTATAAGCTATAGCAACGAAATTAAAATGATTAAAACAAAACCAAAATCAAAAGGTTTAAAAGGCAAAAACTGCTTCAGCAGATAAAAATAAGAACAAAAATTGTACAAAGTATACAAAAATAGTGTATTAAAACATGTTGTCCAGGAAATCCGTAAAACTCGGAATAAATTAATTATTAATTATATCAGCCTACATATAGATATATATATATATACATATACATAGAGAGAAATGCCTGCAACTAGAAAAAAATAATATTTATCCAGAAGGTACAATTTCCCACAGCGAACCATTCAATCAGGTTTCAGAGCGCTAGACACATCTACGGACATCTAAACATCTAGACATATAAGCAGTTTTACGATTTGGCATCAATACCTAAAGCTGGAATTACCTGATATTGCAATTTCTTGTCAGACTGTACGTATCAATTTAAATGTGAAAACTTGAGATGGTTTGAGTTACTTTTTATTCAAACAAATACGCCAAACATATTTTTCTGTTGGAAGAGAATTAATTGCACAAGAAATTAACTGACAAACATTAAGATAATTAGTAGGAATGATTGATGTGTAAATGGTTTTTTCTGATAAAATTTAAGACTGTACGGGTAACGAGATAAGATGCCCTTTTATGGATTTTAACCATGCCATAAAACGATAGTAGAGATGTTAAGTAAAGGACCTGGCAAATCTCATACCGGAAAAGCTCATAATAAATTTGTGTTATCTATGCAATTTTATGTTAAATTATTTGCATGATTGTTATGATAACCATTTTACTTTTTTGTACTTTTGTTGCTGATTACTTTTATTACAGTATTATTTCATCATTAAAATGTGTATTAATAATCTTATAAAATCATTTTGTTGTGTTAAATTATTCTACATAATCCTTAAAGTTATCTTGTATTGTTTACAAAATTTGGAAGGTACAACAACAGGAATATTTCGATACAAAACATATTGGATTGTATAAGAAAACTTTTGGAGATCTGAGAAATTGAGGAACCTGACAAATATTTTATAATTGACATGATGATTAAAAAATAAGACCTTTTTATTTCATCTAAAATTGTATATTCAAAGAAAAATTTTCTGCTTGCAGAAAATATTTATTTTGTTCTCTTTAACATATAATTTTAACAATAATTTAAAAAATTAATGTATCACGTGCTATTTATATGAAATGATTTTTCTTTTAGTAAAACAATTAATCAATAATAGCGATATATAATATTTCAATAAAATGAAAATATTTATTACATTTTACGAATCCTATCAATGCATATAAATCTAGTTAAATAACTCATACGGCTGAATTTTGTTTGTAAAGCTACAACTATTTAAGCTTCTATGATAATAATAAATTTTATAAATATTAAGACATTGTTATAATAAAGCAGTTTAAAAAATACTGATGTATTGTTTTCAAATTTTAAAAA
>BPLQ01014569.1:0-32660 GCA_021605075.1 Caerostris darwini
ATAACTAAAAATTTAAAAAAGCTTATAATTCGTAAATCCATATGTGTGGTAATGGCGTATGGTAAAAATGGTATTCGTCATATCAAGTGGAAAACACACACCAACTCAAAGTGTAGGACCTTATTAGTCTACATTGATTAACAAACAAAAACTAACTAGTAACAAGTGGAAATTAAAAAAGAAAATCGAAGGAAAAAAAAATATATGTGACTTACGTAAAACGAATACTAAATCAAAAAAAGGAACAAAAAAAAATGTACTACCGGAAAAACCTGAAATACGAACAACTGGATAAATTGAGATATCCCATCTTTGTTTACAAACCCATACTAATATACTAACAGCATCAAGAAAAAAAATAATAATGTTGCTAGACCAGAAGATTAAAAAGTAGCAAGGTATTTATTGTATCTATTCTATTTATCTGTTTTGAGATGGAAATTACAATCGTTACTGAGACCGATTGTTTAATCATAACACTTTAAGAAACAGTCGTTGTGAATCGTTAGGTATTTTAAATGTAAATAAACAAAGAGTGTATGCTATATAAATCCTGGATCTGATCATTTGAATGTGATTTGATTTTTACAAGTTTGAGTCATTTAATACATTACATATAGTAAACTAGGTGTCAGAGTAACATGGTTTACAATATCCTGAGGGTACGTATTCCTTGATAAAGCTGTTCTCAGGATGCCATAAATGATTTATGTTGTGATTTGGGTATTGATAAATATTTCTTTTTTGTTATACTAATTCCTTTCTTGTTTTACTGATATCTTGGACAGCATGTTTCACATCTTGTTGTTATATACACTTCTGGCCATTAAAATTGCAACACCAGGAAGCAATACAGATAAGAAAATGATATTTATTGGACAAATATATTATACTGGAAATAACAAGTGATTAAATTTTCAAGAAATTTGGGAGTATAGATCCTGAGAAATCAGTACCCAGAACAACCACCTCTGGCAGAATTAATAGCCCTTATACAACTGTGTATTGAGTCAAACAGAGATAGGATGACATGTACAGGTACAGATGCTCATGCAACTTAAACACGATGCCACAGCTCATCAACCGTAGTGACTGGCGTATGGTGACGAGATAGCCGCTCGGTAACCATGGACCAGACGTTTTCTATTGGCGAGAGATCTGGTGAACGGGCAGGCCAGGGAAACAGCCAAACATTTTCCGTATCAAGGAAGGTCCGTACAATACTGGCAATACATTATCCTGCTGAAACTTAGGGTTTCGCCATACCATCACGCCAGATGATGGGGCAGTATGATAATGACAAATGCACTCTGACAATGTGCGTTCACCACGATGACGCCAAACACGGATGGGACCATCTTGATGCTATAAACAGAACCTAGATTCATCTGAAAAAAGGACGTCTCTCCATTCGTTCCCCCAGGTTCGTCGTTGATCATATCATTGCAGACGCTCCTGTCTGTAAAGCGTCAAGAGTAGCCGCAGCCATAGTCTCGGAGATGAGAGTCCATGCTGCTGCAAATACTTGTTGCAGATACTTATTTTCTTGCAACGACATGCAGACACTTGTTGTCTTGCAAACGACCCCAATTCTTGACTCACGGTTCGTGACGTGGCTGCACGAGAAATTAAGGCCATGCGGGTAACATGCCTGTCTTCTAGTCTGTTAATGATAGGGGGCCGTTGAGATCCAGCACGGCGTTCCGTATTACCGTCCTGTAATTATCGATTCCATATTTTGCTAATAGTCATTGGATATCGAGCGACGCGAGCAGCAATACTGCGATACGATAAACAGCAATCCCGGTAAGCTACCATTCGGCCTGATTCTTATTAATTATTTCCTCCAATTCATTTTTTCCGCTATTATTATTATTCCCCACAACTGTCTATGAAATTATAAGTATTTAAATCGAAAGATGTAAAAATGACCAAATGCTTTATTGCCTTTTACCTTTGTAGCAATTATGTTATTTTAATAAATTGTGTTTTTTTCAGATTTTAGGAGCAACCTTTTATAACAACGATACTAACACAATTTATTTTAAAAAATCATTCTTTAAAAGGCGTTAGTGCCTCGACTTGTGGTCCAGTGGCAACGTGCACAGGAAGTATGCAGGGATGTCGACGTTCAAATCTGATGCGGCATGTTGCAGTCTGTTCTTTTACAGAAGCAAGGAAACTCAATGGTGATTGTGACAATATGTGAAATGTGTTTCGTATCGATAGTTAAACTAACTGATAGGGATTTTCCGGGTTTTTTTTCCCCATACGATCCATCTCTAATGAAACTGCTCCATAGCATAAATATGTCAAACTAAAAGGAATTTAATTGATTAATTTAATCCTTTCTTGTAATAATAGATAATAATAATGAAATATTTTATGTTCTTAACTTGATAATATGAAAATATTAATATTTGACTAAAATTTTGATAAATAAATCTTTGAGTGAAAATCTGAATGAAATGAAATTGTTTTAAAGACCCAGTTATTTTATACTCCAATGCTTCGTTCTTTTTATTAAATTGTGAATATCTTAATTTCAAATGATGTAGCTAATTTAAGTAATATACCATTTTTTCATCAAATCACCATTTGATTCTTTTTAGTAATTAAGAATATGTTTTAATTTTGAAACAATCATCTGGGTATTGATATTATAAGATGAGTTTTAAATAAAATAAGAATGTGTATGACTTAAACATGCTTATTGGTATATGTTACTACAAAAGCGTTTAACTTTTATTTTCAGCCACAATCAAATAAGCTAAACTAATTTTATTATAAAAAAATTTTTAATTAAATTTTTTTTTTAATTTTCGGTAATAAAATTTTTTTTTAGTTTAGAAAAAAAAATAGAAATGAATACTTGGAACCAAATAATGTATAAAAAATGAATAGTAGTTGGTAAACATATTTTTTGAGATTTTGTACTTTAAATAAGTAGTAATAAAAATAGAAATGGTAAGTTAATAAATAAGGTAAAGATCTTTCTATAGAATTCTTTCTATAACTTAAATTTTTACACAGATCAAGTTTTCAAAATTTGATTTTTATAAAAAATATTAGTTTTTCTATCAACATTTATTAAAATTGTAAACTCTTCTGTTTCAGGCTTCAGCTGAATTTACTTTAAACAATGTGCATGTTTAGCGTCTAACTTTTATTAGATATAAATAAGTTCAAGACAGCTGATATATTTTCAATTGAAGATTTGATAAATTTATTTGTTATGAATGAGGTTTTTCATTTCAATTACATGACTTTAACAAATTGTTTAAAAAGTAATTTTCATACATATTTCTTTCCAAAATAATAAATTTAATGTAATTAAATAATTGTGCTAATCGGTTTAATTAAATGTTTGTTAAAAACATTTCAGATATGGATTGAAAACGAATGAAATAATTTGGTTCTATTTTAGAGGAAAAATATAAAGCAAATAATTATTTCTGGGTATTTTTTTAAGTTTAATATAAAATATTTTATATAAAAAAAAAGGTGGCGTCATGAGTTTTAAAACATTTAGATGATGTTTTAAAACTTGCCATGCAGTGTTCCTGTAATACATATAAATGTGAAGTAAAACAGCTTATTTTAACAAGGGCACTTTTTCTTGACATTTTAAAATGAAATGGAATTCGAAACTAGCTATTCTGATAGTTCACTAACAAATAAATAAAATTTTTAAATACTAGCTAACATAAAACTGTTAGAAGTTATCAAAGAAAATTAATAATAAGAAAAAAAAATTTTATCTCTATCATCTACAATAAAGTGACAAAAGTCATGGGATAGCAATATGCAAATTTTCAGATGGCAGTAGCATCGCGTAGAACAGGTATAAATGCGCAGTGCTTTCGCAGAGCTTTCATTTCTGTTCAAGTTATTCATGTGAAGAGGTTTTGACGTGATGATGACCGCACGACGGGAATTAACAGACTTTGAACGCGGAATGTTAGTTGGAGCTAGACGCATGGGTCATGCCATTTCGGAAATCGTTAGGGAATTCAACATTCCCAGATCCACTGTGTCAAGAGTGTGCCGAGAGTATGAAATTTCAGGCATAACATCCCACCATGGACAGCGCAGTGGTCGACCGCCTGTACTTAACGACCGAGACCGGCGACGTCTGCAAAGAGTCGTAAATTCTAACAGACAAGTAACACTGCGTCAACTAACCGCAGAAATCAATGTGGGTCGTACAAGGGACTTGTCTGTTAGAACTGTGCGGAGAAATTTGGCTTTCTTGGGCTATTCCAGCAGAAGACCGACTCGAGTGCCTTTACTGACAGAACGACATCGCTTGCAGCGACTCTCGTGGGCACGTGAGCATATCGGTTGGTCCCTAGATGAATGGAAAACCGTGGCCTGGTCCGATGCGTCACGATTTCAGTTGGTAAGAGCTGATGGTAGGGTTCGAGTGTGGCGCAGACCCCACGAAGCCTTGGACCCAAACTGTCAGCAAGGCACTGTTCAAGCTGGTGGTGGCTCCGTAATGGTGTGGGCTGTTTTTTCATGGCATGGGCTTGGTCCTCTGGTGCGACTGGACCGAACATTGACTGGAAATGCTTATGTTCAGCTACTTGGAGATCACTTGCAGCCATTCATGGACTTCATGTACCCAAACAACGATGGGATTTTTATGGATGACAATGCGCCATGCCACCGGGCCACAACTGTTCGCGATTGGTTTGAAGAACATTCTGGACAATTCCAACGAATGATCTGGCCACCTAGATCTCCCGACATGAATCCCATCGAGCATTTATGGGACATCATCGAGAGGTCTGTTCGTGCCCAAAATCCTGCACCATCAACGCTTTCACAATTATGGACGTCTATCGAGACAGCATGGCTCAATATTCCTGCAGAAGACTTCCAACGACTTGTTGAGTCCATGCCACGTCGAGTTGCTGCACTTCGCCGGGCGAAAGGAGGGCCGACACGATATTAAGAGGTATTCCATGACTTTTGTCACTTCAGTGTATAACGGAAGTGAGAAACCTGTTCACTAATCACCAGTTTTGGCAGCTTTTGAGAAAGATTGGCGAAGATCGGACGGAATTATAACCTTTTAAATGATGAAATACGCATGTTTTGAAATAATTGTCCGTCCTTCGTTGTAGAAGTTTCCTGTTATTGAGTGTGCATTCAAATTCTGATCTCTTCAGTATTTCAAGTAAGATTTTTTTTTATATTTCAGAATTATTTTAAAAAAATAATTTCAACATTTATTTTCCTACAAATGATTTTTAATAACTGAGTTATTAAAAATATAAAGAGCCAATATGATTAAAATAAATAAACCGACAATTTCTTTTTCTTCCAATTGTTAATTTTTAAACGTGAGAATACATCATATACAATGTCAATTCTTTAATTAAAAAAAAAACCATTTGGTCTATAATATTCAGTGGCAACTTAAATAAAATGAATTTAAATAAATTATTTTAATATTATTATTTTTTTTTTTATGGAAAACAGAACTTAAGAAAAATTTTATTTTGCCAATCTAGTTTGCCAGTTTAGTTTACATGTTTTATTTCTCGCTTTGAAAGAGTGTGATAAATCACGATTTTTTAAAATATAAGGCTGTTACCATAAACAAACGAAAACATAAGTCTATCACAAATTGCATTATTTTTCTAGATTTCCAATAATATTCATTAAAAATGGCAATGCTAATTTTATTAATGTACTTCATCTATAATTATTTTGTTTAATTATATAATTAAATATATGTGCTATATAATATTACTTTTATACGTACATATTTACGTATGTACTTCATCTCTATTGCATTATGTAAGAAAATCTAAAACAACTGAAATCAAAAAATCAACTTTAACAGAGGATCTATTCATAATAATTAGGGATAAATTAGATTGTCCCTCCAACTAAAAGTAATAAGACAAATATTGGAAAATTAATTTGGTGATAAATTACAAAAACTCATCTTTCCCGTTAGTTGGTGTTTTATTGCCCATGAAATTACGGGTATTGTTTGGGGAGAAGCATTTTTGGTATAATTAAGATATGTATAAATTTAGTTCATTCTTCTTTCTTTACGATATTAGTTAGAATATTATTATTATCATGCAAGTTTAATTCTTGAAAATGTTAAATCAGCATTACTATGAAATTTTTCTAGTTTATTTAATCATATTTAAAATTACTGTGTAATCGTCCTTGTGACTTATTTGAATATATGTTTCTGTATGAGCAATGTTTAATGTATAGATTATTTTTTAATTGTTTCAAGAGTTTTTTCCAGAAGCTACCAACATGCCAATTAACGATCAAGAAGATAATTTTATCACTGTATCTGTAGAAACCATAAAACTTGCAGAGGATTTACCTGCAGTGAAACAGTGAAAGAGATGTTCCCAGAAAAAACAATTTTTCTGAGATCACCCGAGAAAATGCCTTCCATTCCCTGGTAGAATTATAGTCGCATTAGCTGCTTGGAAATTTTCTTTTGTGTTAGTTTTCTCGCGATTCTTTTTCTCTTGAGGATATAACGTAGCAGGCTATTCTTGCTGTGTCCTTTTCATACAGATGAACCTGTTAAAAATCTTGTAAATCATTAGAGAATGACATTAAGTTAAAAATGAGCTTTAGATTTGGATTCAGTGAAGTAAAGAATACATTAATAATAAATCATAGCAAAAAATGAATATCCCCTGATAACAAAGAAAAAAAAAGTATTTTTACAGTGCAAAAAAACTAATTCTTTTCTTCATTATGAGCTCATTTTAATATTATAACCAATCTTTTGAAAATATATTTCAAATTAAATGTTGTCAAAATATGATTATTAAATTATAAGGATTTGATACTCATATTTTAAGAAACATATTTTTGAACACAATTTTATAAAGTAAAATTTTCTTTAGGACGTATTTAGTAACTGACAGTTATGAATTATATTTCTCTGCTTTTGAATCGAAATTCTATGTTATGTGTCTTTAAAATTGCTTACCATTATTCCGATCCGTTATTATATTTAACTTGAATAAAAACATCATCGCAGTGAAATGTTAAAGGAAATAAGTATGTGAAAGTTGAGTGTTAGTAGACTGCAAAATTACTATATCTAAACTTTTTTTTTAATTATCGTTTTAGATATTTGAAAGCCCCCAAAAAAAATCTTGTCTTATCTGATATTAGTGTTTGCTGCTGTTGGATTTTTCACTGCGCACTTAGTATCGACAAATTTAATCGTTGCTGGTATAGCTTTAATTGGTCTATTGTTAACAATTTTCTACTTATATTATATGTATAAGTTGCGGGGATTCAAACGTGGAAGCTCCAGAAATAAAGACGTGTAATTCAAAATCAACCATAATATGTAAAAATAATGATCAAAATATTTTTCATTATTCAGGTAAACTCAAAAAGTTTCAAATTTGGAAATATTTTGTTAAAAAAAAAGTTTGAATTTATTTTCGGAAGATTATTAGAAATGGAAGATTGTTGTAAATGAGCCAATTAAAAATTTTCTATAAATAATATTGGTATTTTATGTATATTATTATACATATTTTCATTAAAAGATATATTGTATTACATTAATAAACATGAAAATTTCCCAGTTCTGTGTGATTTCATTATATATATATATATATATATATATATATATATATATATATATATATATATATATATATATATATATACATATATATATATATATATATGTATGGAATTTTGTTCTGAATGTCAATTTCTTCCACCAACATTTATGAAAGAAATTCTTTCGTATATGTTAAGTCTAAGGAGCAAAGTGATAAATTTTTATTTTGATATATATCTTTTCAGTATTTGAATGATGATATTTGTTTCAGTTATAATCTTCTTTTGGTATTTTATATTTATTTATAAAGTAGTCTAAGCGAGAAATAGCTATTGAGTCTAACAATTGTCTTATTTGATAAAGGCAAAATGTGTTATGTCAGATAATGAATGTCACATTCGGAATTTCACTTTTGTTTGTGCTGAATGCTTAATAATATAAGGAAAAAATTATACCTTTGGCAAATGATATATTATAATGTTCTTAATCAAAATTATCAATAAATTTGGATATTGTAATATCTTATTTAATTTTTTTTTTAGTTTTCTAAACGCAATTCTGTGATGCAGATGTTTTTATAATTTTTTATTGATTTTTTCTTTTTATTTTATTGAAATTTATAATATGTTATTGATGTATTGCAAATATAAATATATCTTACTTATCTATATCTGTATCTTGTGTAATTTATTGCATCTTATCTTAGTTATGTATGACATATTTACACTCATGTCCATAAATTAAGGATAATGAAGTTCAGGCAAAGAAAGAGACAGAAGCAAAACAAATTTGACTTATTTGTAAAGTCTACTTATTAAACAAAAGGGAAAGAGCAAAAAAGATGCTATATGTTTGACATAATTAATAAAAATTGAGATTTTTACTCCCTAGAGCAAATTTCAAAAAAGAATCTATTTACAAAAAACAGTATAACATGGTTAGTATGATGGTTAATATGGAGTATGTCTCCCGGACGATGCAATACAGGCCTTACAACGCCTAGGCATGCTGAGTATCAAATTATCAGTCTGATCTTGAGGAATATTACACCACTCATCAAGCCACTCGGTCTGCCTTGAAACTGTCGTACCGGTAGCTGAAGAGAGCTGACGAGACAGGTCTGATGCTGTGCTCCGTCTGTTTCTTTTGGCATTAACTGCTAAATACCGGTCCTCATTCGGCGTTGTAACTCGGGGGCGACCTGTGCAGTAACATCTACTCACATTACCATCATCTTGGAATCGTTGCCAAAGCCTGGAGATGACACTCTGGGCGATTCCAAGTTCCTCGGATACTTCCAGCTGGGTACGTCCCCATTCCAGTCGTCCGATAATTCTACCACGTAAAAAATCATCCAAATGCTTCCTTTGTGCCATAACTATGTGGTTATTGCACCGAAAGGCTTTTAAAGCGCTAGTGAACAATTTTACTTCTTTGCCACCATTCCTTATATACCCCTCTCTTACACTCTCGTCATTGTGACGTACTATCCGCGCCATCTGGTAGTTTCCAGTAATTTGCATATTCTTCTTCAAGATGTGTGTGATAATTCTACAGGTGAAATTTTTATTTTAGAGTTCCATTTCTGTGTGATTTTGAATTATCCTTAATTTATGGACATAGTGTATATGTAAATTATTTGCTCTATCAGAACGGATTTTTTTAGTTATATAAAACAGTTTAAAAATAGAAACGAAATATTTTTTCTGGTAAATAGTAATAAATTGTCTCACAATTAATTGTAAACTAAATGAAAAGCCGCTTTTAAGAATACAATCTAATTTAATGGATTCTTTACAATCTTATAGCATTGTTTTGAGAGATAGAGACAAGTTTATTTTTTTATAAAAATAAAAAGTTGAATTTGAAGTATAACTGTTGCACACACCGATTAATAATTATTATCTCTAACAATAATAAACAGTTGCCTGTATAAAATTTATATATAATTAAAAATAATGAATAGTTTAAATTAGTATTTTGAAACTAAAGAGATAAAATAAAGAATATATGACAAAGTTTAACACAGAAAAATAAAATTTTTAAGATTCTTATCTACATATTAGATGGTTCACAAATTGTAGATGTAACTTACAGATAATAGATTTTTTTTTCTAATGCAGTTATCAAACACTTCTTACTTACCACTACCTAAGATTTGCGTGTAGCTTGAAGATAAGCTACTGATGCGGAGTAACAATACCTCCTCGACGCTCTTAGATCATGTTAGACCGAGACCAATGGTTTAAAGTGGATTCCAAACCACTGCAAACATCCATGGCACCGCTGGGACTCGAACCCAGAACTTGTGCAGATAATAGATATAATCCATTATAATAGTGTTTAAAATTGCATGATAAAGAATTAAGAAAATAAAAAGTTGCTTTTCATGTAGAAATCAATTGGCAGGAAAAATATAAAATCCCTTTTAACGTTAGAAAGCATAATATCATTAAATTCTATGAAAAAAAAAGCGTGTTTTCGAAAATAATTTTTTGATTAATATAATATATTTACTGTATAATTATTAAATTTAACGTTGAATTTGCAGTTAAACATTTTAATTAATTAATTAATATAATTAGAAAAATTAAATTAATTTTTTTTAAACAATTTTTTAAAGAAATTTATATTTTGAAATTTCAACAAGATCTTGTAAGTATCTTATTGTTAAATAACAAAACAATAATTATTAAACTTTAGAAAAATATATTTCGCTGAATAATTATCTAATACCCATTCAAACATTCACTTTCGATGTATTACATTTTTTCCTTGCTTAAGAGTAAGAAATTTGAAATCCCTCTTTCAGTTTGTATAATATTGAATTTAAAAATCAATTGAATTTAAATGCAACATTCTGAGAGAATAACTTTTTTTTATTCTTATTTCTCGATATAGTTTTTTCTTTATTGATACTTTAAAAATTTACGTAAAAATCATACTGGAAAGAACCATTCCTAATTTATTAGCAGATATTTTATATTATTTTAAATTTAATAAAATACTTCTAATATTTTATTAAATAATCTGTCATTAAATGTTAACTATTTCTCAATGTTTAATTCTAAATGCTTCTAAAATTCATATACAATATTATTTACTTCTATTTATTTGTTTTTTCCTTTGTAGTAGTAGTAGTAGTACTTTGTTTTAAGTAGTCCCCACTTATAAAAAAGTGGTGAGATAGACTCCGAGACAGATGACTCACTCCGAGGGTTCTGTCCACACTGAGACAAACCGGTTTATAATTGATTCCAGAGGTGAACTCGCCTCTCTCATACGCTCTTCTGGACGCCGCTTATGGTGTTGTCACTGATAAATGCATTGCTGTCATGTTTGGTTTTAAAAGAAAGCATGCTAATCAACTAACTTTCTACACAGACAACATACCCTGGTCTAATTATGTTAAATACCTTGGAGTTACACTTGATAAAAGACTCACTTGGCACCAACACGCGACAAACATTATTAAAAAGTTTAAATCCACTAAAACCATACTGTATCCACTCATTTCCAGAAATTCTCTCCTCGACATTGACAATAAGCTACTTATTTACAAATTTGTTCTTCGCCCCAACATTTCCTATGCTTCTCCAATTTGGGCATATGCAGCAGCTACACACATTAATAAAATTCATAGTACACAAACAAAAACACTCAGACACATTACTAACTCCCTTTGGTATATTAGGAATAACCAAATATCCAAGGAAACTAACATCCCTCACATTGAAAATTTCTTTTTAAACATTGCCAATAATTTCTTTACTAACCTCCCTGATATCCCAAACAATTTATTACAGGTCCTTCCGAATTACGATTTTACGAGCATTTTAAATAAAAAACGGCCTCGTGCTATTCTTAATAATAATTTTTAGAGCGATCAGAGTACTGTTCTCCCATCCATCAGGAATCTGGCTTCCTCCTCCTCATTTTATTTATATTTTTCTCCATCGTCCTCCCCCCTCTTTAATTCCTTCCTTACAATTGGATAGATTTTTATTTATATGTACACCAGGAAAGATCTCCTTCACCTCTACTCACCTATACCCGAACTTCTACCTGAAGACCCTGCAATAGCCCTACATCTACAACAAGCCTTCACCAAGAATCTTCAATAGCCCAACCTCTTCAACAAGACACTTCAATAGCCCCCATCTGCAACAAGATTTCACCTTCTAAATTCTTCAACAAGCCTCTACAGCAATCTCCATCAATCAACAGCATTCTCCATCCTCAACTCAACTGCATTACCTGTTCAACAATATCCTCATAATGAACTTTATGAACTCTATCCCCCAAGAACTTTGTCAACCAACTTCATCTATAGACTCCAGCAAATTATTATTCTTACTTAATATATATTTCTTCACGGGAAAATTTCTTCTACAAGAAAAAAGAAATTTCCCACCTCTAATTTCTATATTTTAATTTATTTTTGTTAATTTACCTTTCAATAATTGCTTTTAATTAATTCTTAATTTTTAACTTATTTATTTATTTTATTTTTACATTTAAATTTATTTTTACTTTTTTGAATCTACAAGATAATTCGCTATTTCTCCGATAGATGGCTGCACAAGACGGCCCAGTTCAATTCTTAACTTGTTTTTATTTTTTCAATCTTTGATACTTTGATCAATACTTTGATTTTTGATTATAAATCACCTTTCCTTCTCTTTTCTTAAGTTTTTATTATTTTATTTTTAATTTTTTCTGAATTTTCAGAAAATTCAACTCCGAACTAATTATTTAATAGTTTCTTTAATTTTTATTCTTCGTAAAAATTTTTTTTTTATTTACTCCTTCTTATCACCGATTAGTTTTAATTCCTAATTTTTTAATTATTTTTATACACCTTAAATGGTGTATTTCTTTTTCAATCGCAACTCTTTATTTATATCATAAGTCTCTCCTGTTCCACCAATACAATTAATGAAATTTATCAGTTTCGCTAAACCTACAGAACTACTGGCCACATAGCAGCATGAGCTCATCGAAAACCAAACTTCGCTTTGCCGATTTTGGTTTATTTCGTAAATATGTTCTTCTCTATATAATCAAGTGAAGCCACTTGCGTATGGCCTACACATATATATTTTTATTTTTATTGTAATCCCATTTGTAACCTGTCCCTTTATTTTTAAATAAATCCGAGTCCTCGCAGATCCCCCCCTTATCCCGTTTTGCATTTTTCTACTTTATTATTATTGTTATACCATTCTCTCATTAATTTGCATCCCCGCTAATTTGTCTTATTTAATAGTAATTAGTTATTAAAACCTTTTTGGTAATGGAGCCCCTTTCTAATTAATCATATAATATATCTAATTAATCATATAATATATTTGTTTCTGGCCTTCATCCGTGCAAAAGTATTAATGACATCCTCATACTTAACTTCTTGAACTAATTGTGTGTTCAATGCTTAATAATGCAAATGCATTGAGCCTATCTTGCTTCATACCTGCACGTAAATAATTTTTCACTCTTTTCAGGGAGGAAAACGATCTTTCTCCAGAACAATTTGTTGACGCAAACAAAAGCTACATTCAGAATTTTTAAGAAAAATTTATGAAAAATCTAACGTCAATAGATCAATGCTATACTTAACGAAAATTTTTGAGTACCTATTCGTTAAATATTTTAAATTTTACTGCTTACACGATTAATTATTTTAAAAAATAATTCTAACCTTTAAATATTGACATCTTGATTTTGTCAAAGCAAGAAAAGAAGCATTAAAATTCGGTCTTACAGTTGATGAGAAACAAATTCGATTTCAAATTTTTACCGCCTCGAAAATTTTGGCGCCCCTCAAAATTTGCCGCCCTAGGCCGGGCTTCGCACTGTTAAATCCGTCACTAAAAAAAATCAGTCATTATTGGTATCACAGGCTTCAGGTTCGACTCCATGGGTGTATGCTAGTAGTTCAAAATCCACTTTAAACTGCAGGTCCCGGTCTGTTTTAGCCCTCGTGTGCACAAGATGACCGTAGAGCGACAAACCAAACCAAACTCTTTATTTCATTTTCAAGAGAAACTGAAATCAAATATGGGCCTATACTATAGAGCATTCCGTGCATAAGATTGAATTACTATAATTTTAGTAAATCTTTTATTACTTTTAGATTAGTGTATACAATTCTAAGAAATATGTGGATAAAATTAGATCATAAATTTAAAAACCTTTTCCGTGCTGCGAACCTTATTTAAGACTTGATTAATCTCAGTAAAAACTTTGTTATGAACACAGTATTCCTTTTAATAACTTTTGTAGCACTAATAAAAAATAAATTTTAGCATTATTTTAAATGGATCCAAAAGTGATCTTTAACATTATTGAGCAAATAAAATTTTTAAATAAGCAAAGCGATACTACAAGTAGCAAAATTACGTAGTTTTTAACAGAATTAACTTCCAAATATAAAAATTAGAATTAACATATGACAAAAAAAATTTTTTTAAAAGAATAATTTCCAGATTAACAATGAGGGCCTGAATGGCCGAGTGGCTAGCGCTCGGTACCATAGGTTTCGGGATCGAGTCCCGGCGGAGCCATGGATGTTTGTAGTGGTTCGGTAGAGCGTTGAGGAGGTATTGCTACTCCTCGTCTGTAGTTTATCTTCAAACTGCACACACCCCTTTAGTAGTGCTAAGTGAGTAAGATCCGTGCAACGCTCGCATTAAAGCATTTGAGACAACTGTCTAAGTTTCTGGCAGCTGCATTAGAAAAATATACATATATATTAACAATGAAAAAAAACAAATCATCAAAAAAATTAAATGAAATATTTTTTTAAATAAATTTTTTTTTTTCAGTAAATGAAATGACAATGCGTTAAAAATTAAGCATAAAATATTTTTATTTAAAATAAAACAAAATATATAGTTCTTAAAAAGTATATATTAAAATACAGAAAGTATAGAATTAAAAATTTAGTTTTTCTGGCATAAAATTTTCACAGAAGTAATATAATTTTTTTTCCTGTCTCAAACGTTTTGATTAGAATAATAAAAAAAAAAAAAAAAAAACTTTTTGCAAATCTATTTCGCAAGTTTTTCTTGAAGCAAGACTTTGGGTTTTATTATAACAATTGATTTGAGGGGAAAAAGTAAAACTTGTCATTTTAAGTATAATATTTATTTTTATATTATTTTCGAATATTTAACTCGAAAAAGAGAATTTTTTTTTTAAAAAAAAGCTACTATTTAAACAAAATAATCATAAATAATAAATATTTGTTTAAAAGTTCCTAATGCTTAAACATCTACTCATATGCGCTTAGTAATAAGCCAATCGGAACGTTGCTGTAACGATAAGGCGGAGCTCTAAACTTACTGAGCAGGTATATCTATTTTTTTACCTGCTCAGGTAAGAAAGAAGGAGTCGTCGTCGTTCTTAATGTTTTCGGAGTTCCTTGGCCTGCAGGACCTTTTGACTCCAGGATTAGCACATAAAGTTCATGAGATATAAAACACATGGATACAGAAAACAATAGGGAAAGTGATCAAGGAAACTGCCCAATTTACAAATATACAATATTTACAATTACAGAAAAACAAAAGATTGATAATGCTATACAAGAAATTTAAAAAGAAAAGTAATATCAAAATTTACATAAACAATATCAGGTACTAAATGCAAAAATTTATATACAAAAAATTTAAAAAAAGAAAAAGAAAAGGTGAAAAATACTACAAAGTGGCGAAATGCTGCTAGAAATGATGACAAGGAAAGAAGGAGGAGATTCAGCATGAAGAAAAATCTGGGAGATAACCAAATGGAGTGCACCAGTTACAGTTACTGTTTATGTATTACTCATTGACAGTTTCTCGCCAAGTGGACCGTGAAAAACATGCCATAAAAAGGAATTTCTCGCCATGTGCGCGAGTGGGAACGTGGCGCCAAGGCGCCAAAAGCGATATCTATAACTGCTGCACTCCGTTTCGAAATCTCCCCGAAAAATCTTACAATTCATAGAAATAAAATTCATGTTGAAATTGTAATATAGTTCAAGAAATTTCAACGAGTGCTGTTCAGTTTGTAGAAGAAAAAAAAAATTGAATAATGGCGTAACTTGCATCTGAGTAACAAATGACGTGTCAGCACTATGATTGAAATGGAGCTATTTAAAAGAAATAATTATTGAAACCCAGTTTCTAGAGATAATAATTAAACGTCTTAAAATGCACGCAAAATTCCTTTCAAATTTTAATAAGAGAAGCCTCTGAAGCGTCTCAACATTTTTTTTTATAATTATTATTAGACGATAACTGCTAATGTGTTCATAAGTGGAATTGCTTCACATTTGCGTTATTTATGTACGAGAAAGTATAGAAAAACCCTCCGTAAATTTTGATAATGGCTAGGATGAAAATTTTTTAGAGAAAAGTAATTTTAGTAATTTCTCAAGTATATTAACTATCATTAAGAATTTTAAAGTGAAGGTTTTTGTTAGCTTCTCAAATAATACTCAAACAGACTATTTTTTCGTGCATTCTAAAACAAAAAAAAATCTAGTAATGTGTTTTACTGTTATTTTATAGCATCAATTTGCTTTGTTCCTCTCGTTTTTGGCTATACTAAATAGTTTTCAATCTGGTGTGATTGTGTGTGTGAACTTCCGGATGCAAATGTTCGTATGTTGTAAAGTATTACCTATCAGAGCAGGATCATTGCATAGACCAGGGATAGGCAAACTACGGCCCGCCGGAAAGTTCTATCCAGCCCGCGGATGGAATTTTACTTTGCCGGTCCGAGGCAAGTTAAAAGAAATATATATTTATATATATATTTCTTTTAACTTGTATGTCCATCCTTTATATATATGTTTTTTTTAACTTTATATATCCATCTCCTTTTCTACTTTGATAAAATATTTTTTTTCTTCCTTTTTTTTCAAAGGACTTATAATCTTTTTACTTTCTCTATTTTTGTTCTACAAAACATAAATCGACGGAAATAGCAAGACTGACAGATGAGCATTTAGCCTCGTTCCTCAGAATCAGTACATCTCACTTCGAACCTCAATATAAGGAACTTTTAAAAATGAAATCGCAATTTCATTCATCTCATTAACACATTTAAATTGCAATTTTAAAATTTTAAAAATTTATCTTGGCCCGCCAAAATTCTTTTTTTTTTCCCCCGATTTTTGGCCCGCGACCGAAAAAGTTTGGCCATTCCTGGCATAGACAAATGAGACAAATGTCTAGGGCGCGGATTTTACAAGGGCCTGGTCAAACTGTCTATTTTAAAAAGATTTGCAGATAAAATTGTTTGCTTTCTGTTGTACAACTGTATATAATAAACAAATAAAAAGATATATTGCTTTTTATATGGTTATTGTGAATTCTAAAACCTGAAAATGTGTTATGTTTCTTCTTATTGAAAGTACTCTTTCGATAATTTAGAATTTTTTTATAGCGATAAGAATAATATTACCTATATATTCTTAACATATCATAATTTTAGAGAAAATTATTTTTTATACGATTATCATGAATATCTAAAACCTAATGGAAATGTTTAAAATATTATATTTCTTCTTATTGAAAGTAAAATCCCCAATAATTTAGAATTTGTTTTAAATATATAAAAATATTATACATAAATATTAACAAAAAAGGGTTAAATTAAACAATTAATATTTTAAGGTAATTTTGTTACTGTATAACAACTTTGGTTAGACATTTAATTTTTTTTTTTTTCCTAATGCAGCTGCCAAACACTTAGACAGTTGTCTTTGATGCCTTAAGGCAAGTGCAGCACCGACGTTATTCACTTAGCACTACCCAGGAGGTACGTGTAGCTTGAAGATAAACTACGAACGCTGAGTAACAATACCCCCACAGCGCTCTACGGACCTACAGTTTAAAGTAGATTCCGAACCGCTACAAACATCCATGGCACCGCCGGGACTAGAATTACAAAACCTGTGGTACTGAGAGCAAGCCACTCGGCCATTCAGGCCCACATTTAATAGAATAAATAAATTTTTTTTTTTAATTTATAAGCAAACTGTTCAAATTGATCTAGAAAAACAGAAATTTATTGTTATATATTAAATATTTTTTATTGATAAAAATTTAACATGAGTATTTCACATTATTTATGCTAGGGGCCTGCTGCCCGAGTGGCTATCGCTCTAGCACTTGGTACCACAGGTTTCGGATTCGGGTCCCGGTGATGCCAAGGATGTTTGTAGTAGTTCGGAATCTAGTCTAAACCGTAGGTCCCAGTCTAAAAGGATCGTAGAGCTTTGTAGGGGTAGTGTTACTCGCGTCCGTAGCATATCCTCAAACTACACGTGCCCCCTGGGTAGTGTTAAATGAGTAACAGCGGTGCAGCCCTTGCTTATGGCATAAAGATTAACTGTCTCTGTATTGCCAGCTGCATTAGAACAACTTTATTTAGGCTTGTTTTATTTAATGTTTTATATTTATTGTGTGCTCAATTTCTTGTGGGAGAGGGAGGGGAAGAAAATGTCTAGAGACCCAAAGTGGGTTAATCCGGTCCTGTTATCTATTACTTGATTTCAAATCAGAAATTTTTTTTTTTTTTGCATAAAATATGTCAGCATATGACGCAATACCCAAAAAAGAAAGCTCGTAACATCATATTCCCACTTTCTGTGTTTCTCACTGTATTTACATCTCACATATGTGACTTCGCATCTTCATGAATTGATTAAAAATGATGAATCTCTTTAAAAAAAATCATTCCTTCAGAAATATCCATAACCAAGTTGAAGGTGAATTGAAGTAGGGAAAACATTTGTTTTTTCCTATATTTTGTATATTTTTTGTATATTTTTATATCATATATTTTTTTAATTCACATCTATTATTTAATACAAAATGTTGTAGTTTAAGAAAATTGATAAAGTAGTATTTTGTTATTTAGCAGTTCTGTTAAAAAAAAAATAGCAAACATTGCTTTAATAAAATAATATAATGAGACTAATAAAAAAAATTGCTGCATATATGAATGAGGGAGATTAAGAGATGGCTATGTCCTTATTTTGCGGGGATATCGGAGAATCCTATATTTATATTTATATATTTACCATTTGTGACTAATTACTGATATTAAATTTCTTGAATGAATGAATTAAGACAGAAAAATTGTCACAATTTTTTCATTCTAGTGACAGACGAACAGATACAGAAAGATATTTTTAATAGTTGGAGGAGATTGGGCCTGATGGCAGAGTGGCTAGCGCTGTGATCCTCGGTACCACAGGTATCTGGTTCGAATCCCGGCAATGCCATGGATGTTTGTAGTGGTTCGGAATCCACTTTAAACCGTAGGTCCCGGTCCTAATAGGATCGTAGAGCATTGTGGGAGTAGTGTTACTCGCGTCCGTAGCATATCTTCAAGCTACACGTGCCCTCTGGGTAGTGCTGGGTAGAACAACAAAAGGAAAAGGAAGCGTTGTTATGGAGTGCCGGGGGGTCCCCGGAGTGGTCTTTTGAATTTAGGAATAACCCGAAGTCACACGGTGTGAAAACGGTGGTTGTGGAACGACATGGGTTTCATTTTTGGCGAAAAAGTCACGAAGAATCAATGCAGTGGGAGCTGGCGCATTTAGTGTTTTCGGTACCAATCGAGATTTGACGCGTTTGAGGCCCAAAATGGAATTGACCGATCCTTTTGAAATTCCAACATCAGCAGCAAGGTCTCTAATTGTAAATCGACGGTTTGCAAGCTCCAAATCTGTAATTTTTTGGACGTGAGCTTTGTCGGTTGAGGTTGATGGTCGACTAGAGGACTCATCTTCGGTTACCCGTACTCTGCCTTCTTTGAACTGTTTATACCACTTCTAAACTTTTTTTCCGATATAGGAATGCTCACCGAATGCCTTCTGCAACATTCTATACATTTCTGCATTCAAACCTTTATGCAAATTCTTTGCTCATAGACAGACTTGCTTTCAGACATTTCAAAAATCGCCGGAATCAGTTTTAGCATCTCACAAAGCCAAGCGTAATTCAAACACTAATGAATATTTTGACGTCAAATTTCACACAGATGTCAGACAGTGCCAACAACCTAGGAAAGAAAAAAAAAATTGAAATTCGATAAACCCTGGGAATTTTAAATTTAAAATTGGTCTTACTTTTTGGACTCAGTAGTAATTGTGTGCAGATGATTTACGAATCATCAAGTGACTAAAAAGAAACCGTGACTTAATATTTTATCTTCTTTTGTTTTATTAATAAATATTTTAATAAATTATTTTATTTCGTATTATCAAAATTAAATTAACTGAAAAAATTGTAATTATTTTTGATTAAACTATTTTTTCGATTAAATTAAAATAAAAAAAAAATAATTAAAAAAAAATTATTAAAGAAAACCCAAATTATTATTGATAAAATAGATTATTTTTGATTTTTCAGCCTGTTGATGAAATAGTTTTATTTGAACTATAATTTTATAAGAATTAAGTGAGAGAAGGAAAGCTGAAAAATAAGATTTAATCATAGAGTACTGATATTCGTATTTCTGATCCTGAAATTATAAATGTCCTACACGTTTGTTTCTGTAGACATATTAGAAAGATTGAACTATCTATATAATTTTTCTCAAATGCTTGTGGATTACTTTACAATAGGAACACAAAATTCAGCGAGTTAGCATTATTACTTGAAGAACTCTGCCTTTTTCCAATTCAAAAGAACTTTCCTGCCTACAGATTTAATGTGCATGGACACTAAAACTGCAGCTCTTTTCGCTTGTTAGATTTCGAATTGAGCACCGCAATACAGAAGCCCGAAGCAATAGCAGCAAAGGGAGGGGGGCCCCAGGCCTATCTGAACTAATGTGAACTTGATGAAATTGTTAATAATTTCATAATGGGTAGAATTAATCTTAAGACAGAACTGCTTTTGCACGATCTCTAACAAGAAAAAAACTGATCAAAAATAAAAAGTCATCGCAAAAATACGGACAGTATAAAAGAAAATTTTGCAGTTTAAACTTTCTGCAACTACATAATCGACATTTTAGCGTAGCGGCCTGAATAATATAAAATAAGTGTTGCTCTACTGATCTTCTCGAAGAGGTTGACTAATTTACCTTTAATATAAGAATTTTAAGTCAATCCTTCAGGAGAAATTATATTGCAGATTAAATTAAAAATGTAATTAAATCCAAACTTTTTAATAATAAATTTAATAAATGAGATTATTAATGGAGTCCTTTATGAACAATTTCCGAAAATAGCAATTAAATCGCATTATTTATGTAGAAATTACTTATAGATATAACTCTTTGATTAAGAAATGTAAGACGACAAGAAATATTAGGAAGCTTATTGTGGGATTTTCTTTCAACAAACAAATATCATTTTTACCGTTAGTTACTAAGAAATATACTAATTCTTATTTGAATTTTAGGACATGGCGCCTAGAAAGTGGCATTTTATTCTCGTTGATAAAAAGTACTACTTAATAAAATACTTGAAAGTCGCGAGGAAAATGCAGGGCGATAGACTATTTACAATTAATGACTTTCGTATGAAACCTGCCGTGCTTGTTTCGCAGTAAGTATCAATACACCGGAATTAACAAAACCTTCATTTTTTTTGCATTGTATACTACTAAATTGTATACATGTATTTTACTCTAATTGCTTTAAAAACGCTATAAAAATTGTAATATGTTTTATAGGGAACTCGTTAGAATTTATTACAGCATACCAGAGGAAAAATGGTCCCAAACCATTTTCATCCCGAAAGATCGTAATGGAGAGCCTGTAGAGAGCATGGCTTTCCATATTACGGAGGATCTAAAGGAAAGAAGATTCCATTACAACGTATTTCGTTTTTATGCAGGTAAATTGACTTGAATTCCTTAATTAATCATAAAATTTTAATTATTTATTTACTTGCTACCAATGTTTCCGGTTTATCCTCAAGACATCCATTTTTTTTTTTTTTTTTTTTTTTAATTGACGGTTTACCGATCTTTCAGTCAGAAAACAAAAGTTTCAATTTTGAGAAAAACAAGTAATAGAAAAAAAAAAAAAAAAAAAAAAAAAAATTTTTTTTAAGTCAATTCCTACTTAGGTCAACAAAAAAAAAAAAAATTTTTTTTTTTTTTTTTTTTTTTTTGCCATTTTGTTCCCTCCTTGACTCAGACTAGAACCTAGAATGAAAAAAGAATCTGAAAAAGAAATTTTTTTTCCAGCGATCTACACGCTTCACCACTGACGGTATTTGTTCCTAAATTTATATCCTGCTAAATATCTTACATAAGAGAAATTTTTTTCTGCCATATAAAACTAAAATTAATTAATTAAATTTATTTAATGAATTAATATTTGAAAAAAAAAAACTGTATTAACATCAAGTGTCATCCACCACAAGTTTAAAAAAATGTATTTGAACTTGAATGGAGGAATAAAAAGTATTTTATTAAAGATTGAAAATTTGAACAAGATATATAAATATATGTAGGGAGAGTAACTTAACGTAACGGTAGGTGTTTAGTTGGAGTACCAGGGAATACCCCGTACCTCCATATCAATAATTACTATTAAAGAAACATAATTACAAATTCAAAAGTATAGGGAGAGTGTGAACTAATAGTAGGAATTGAAAAAAGAATGTATATCTATATATTCTTTAAAGCATTCTTCAATTACGATTAATTTACTTTCGTCCAGGTCGTTTCGGCGTCGAACTTTTCGCTGCGCTGTTCCTAAACAAACTCTGTCCTCCTTTCTTTCCTTTCTTCGTTCTTATTCATGATCAGAAATGTATCGTAACGGGCTATTTATTTTCTTAATACTGCCATATATTGTTTTAATTAAATTTTCATTATTAATTATTTTAAAATTTTGATTATTTTATTTCACTAATCCTAATTATTTCATTTTTTATTCTCTTTACAGAGCATGTGATCTATTAAATTGGCTTCTTTTAAATTTTGTATTTCTATAATTATGTAAACTTTTAAATAAAAATTATGATATGGAGGTACAGAGAGTGTTTATTTGGAGTACCTTAGGTAGGTCGTCGTCATCAGCCGTTACGTTACGTTACGATTAATTTAACACTTTATTTATGAATTTTCTAACCTTTTATCAGTTGTTCTTTAACGCACTTCATTTTAAGCAGTCTTGGATTTATGTAACGCAATATAATTATTGGTTTAATTTTATATTGAACTGTATCATTCTTTTAATAATTTTAAAATATGAGTCGCTGTTAATTTTTTTGATAATTGTTATATTATTATTGTTTATATTACAGGCATTATAATGTGAATAGACAAAAAGGGTTCTATTACTGTCTAATTTTTTCTATTTCCCCATTTACTGTTTCTCTTTTTTTTTTAATTCATTATTCATAAAAAATGGGCGAGATGGCCGAGTGGTTAGCATTCTGGTTCTCGGTGCCACAAGTTTCAGGTTCAGGTCCCGGCGGTGCCATGTATGTGTGTAGTGGTTCGGAATCCACTTTAAACTGTAGTTCTCCGTCTAATATGATTGTAGAGCGTTGGACGTAGAGCTAACAACCCTATCCCGAGAAAACAAAACAACCCTGTCTCGAATTCTGTCAGGAGGCAGACGGCCACAATGGGGCTGTTGCGCCGCTTATGATGATGATTCATAAAAAAAAAGTACTGTGGGATATACAACAAATTTTTGAGGTTCAACTGTGTTTGCCAGCTGCATTAGAAAAAAAAAAGAAGTATAGACACTTAGTTCTAAAAAAGCAGATCCTTATGTTCTTAGCGAATGCTTATTTACTTCATAAATTTTGAATTATCTTTGAAAGTTTATTAAAAAATTGTTAATAATTTTTTGTAACATTTAAAAATTTTTTACATTTCTCTATGAGTTGGGTAAGTGAGGAGTACTTCTAGTGTAATTATAATTTTAAAAATGGTGAAACTCCGTTGAAGTAGGCCAATAAATGTCATTTACAAATTATGTATATATAATTACAATAAAATTGAGTGGTTTTTTTTTATTGTAAAAATGTTATTATTTTTATTTTTAGAGGACTCTAATAAGAAGAAAATGATTCCAATCAGAGTATAAACCAAGTTGGATTGTTAAGAACTTCATCACTTACCAAAGCGCTTTCTGTTTTATTTTAGTACTTTTACTATTTTTTTTATCGTTGTTTCGCTTTTATAAGCAGCACTCTTATCAATGTTTTTGTCACCTATCATGCCAAATAAACATTACTGGTGAACTTAAATTTGAATCTATTTATTCTTTTTAAGTTTATAACAGAAAATGTTTTTTCATTGGAACATTTTTTTTTTCTAATTTCCACTTGATCGGTTCAATATCAAAATTTTAGACCAAGGACATGTACCAGTGCGGTCTCTCGGAAGGAGGGAAGGGGTAGCTTCTATTGTGATGGAGCACCATCTGACTTGGCTCCGTGTCGTTGAAGAAGAAAAGTGTATTTCGGGAGGGCTTTTAGGGGGAACTACCCCGCATTTGAGTATCGTACGGGAGAAAACCCGGAAAACTGTCACCAGGTAGTTCGACTAACGAGGCAAGATGCTGAACATCACAAGTGAGTCGGGGGGGGAGGGGAGGCAATTAATGAGGCAATTAAGGCCGTAAAGGCTTATATTCCCAAATACTAAGGTGAAAAGATATAATAGATGTTAAAAAGGTAACTGCAAGATATAAAAAGGGGGGGGGGACTTCTTGAAATCGCGACCGAGAACCGGCTTGGTCAACCACGAAGCAAGGCTGCAAGAGTTATTAGAAGAACAGGAAATTTTACAAAATGGGAATACGATGTCAAAAAGTCGTCCGCGAATGGGTGGGGAAAATCACACGCAGGTGATTTTTTCTTTAAATAGATGGTAATATATATACAAAACAAAACAATTATGATGAGTAGGTAGATCAGTTTCGAACAGAAATAGTTCTTGGGAAAGTTCCATTTTTAACACAGATAGTCCTTAAGAAAGTTCAATTGTAGAAGTTCCGAGGAGTAAACAATGATGGAGCAGTAAGGCACTGAATTAATGATGAGGATGGATTCAATTCTTTGGAAGACTGCATTCTAAGGAGCTGGAGACAATGTTGTTATTGAGAATGGTGAAATTAGGCAGGAGGATATCCTTCCCAACTTCAAGATGCATAGTGGTATCTTAAAATTACGTAAACTTTAAGAGATATATCGCTTTCAAAAACAACATATTCGTAAAAGCAAACAAACACACACACATATATATATATAGTATAATAATCCTACGATAAAAAAAATAATGTCCACAGTTTCATTCAATATTGAAAACTTTGAAAGTTAATTTATCAATAAAGATATATAAAATTTACTAACATGATCTTACAGAATTTACAATCAAAAACAGGGGTTCCGGTAGCCTGTGTCGAAATCTATGGAAAGTCACGCTTTGTGGATTTTAGAGTCTATTATTCTCATTCTCTTATATTTACTCATTTTTTTTTTTTTTATTTCTTCTTAAGAGCAGTTGGATAAATTGAGATAATGCAGCTTGAGCGAGAATAAATCTCAAAGCACCTCCTCAACTCTACTCATCATAAACATAATCAAAACCTTTTTTAGAAGAAGAAAAGGTAGATTTGAAAACTTTTAATTTTAATTTGAATAATCAAATGATGCTGTTTGTGATTCAGAACGGAAACTAGTTAATTTATAAAGACTATAAACAATTTTAAAAGATATATGAAGTAAATTGTTATTTGAAGACTAAGTGATGCGTTTGTTTAAAAAATCTACTAACATGGGTTCACATATCTAGCATATAAACAATATGATTTTAAGGAAAGATCATTGAAATTGAAATTGAGGCAAATAATGCAATTATTGGAATTAATGATAGCATTAAGAGTTTCTAAAATGTATTATAAAAATTACATGTTGAAAATCAAAGACATTTTATTTAAAAAACTTTTGCTATTTGAATAATATAGAATTTGGATAATAATCTTTAGTGATTTTAATAATATCGAAGAAAAATTTAATGCTTGTTGATAAACAGTCCAGAAAAGTTTGAAGAGATTAAAAAAAAAAAAAAAAAAAAAAAAAGCATTTATAATAATAAAAAAGAATTTAAGCTGAATACCATTTTTATATATGTACATTTGTTTTTATTTCCATTTAAATGTTGATTTTAACTATTTCTTATTTTAATTTTTATGAATTCTGGGGAATTATTATATTCAATTTTTATACATTCTACTATTCATTATAAAACCAATATTTCTGATCTAAATGCTTTGAAACTTCGGGTAAAAGTTTTCTTTAAATGTATGAAAGGAATAGAGCATGTAAATTATCCCAACTTCCTAAATTATTTTTATTTTCGTTGTTAAAAGGAGAATTTGTTGCATATTTAAAAAAAAAAGCTTTGTGGCGACAAATTTTAATTTTTCACAAATATATAACTAATTAAGATATAAATTTGATAAAAGTGCATTACTTACATAATGATATTTCCAACTTAAGAACGCTCACAAAGAAATAAGTTTTTGTGGTTTTGTTTTTTTCCCCCGAATAATCAAGTTTCACAACAATATCACATTTTTGCTTTTTTTATCCAAATTTTAAAGTAAAAAATTATATTAAAAAGACAAAGGTGAAATTGATATTTTTATGTGAATTTAAAAGGTTTTAAGTATTTTTAATTAATCAAAGGCAAAATGTTTTTAGTCCACGACATTTCACACTAAAAGGCTTTTGTCAAGAAGAGGAATTGTAGAAAAAATGTGGGACAGATTTTAACTCCTTCTCTAAAACAGAGCTTAGAAAACTTTACGAGCTTAAAAGGAAAAATAAAACTTTTTTTTTTTAACAATAAAGAATGTGAACTTGGTAATTCAGTATCACTTCAAAATAATTATTTTTTTGAAAGTAATATTACTATTTAAAAGTTGTTTTTAGCTTTTTCTCAGAAGAAACTTTTATGCTTTTTGTTTCCCGTGAAACACCATGACGCAAATATTTTTGGTCCAAATATTACAAAATTTGGTATAAATATTTTTCTTAAGTGTTTCCATGGATAGACCTTGGAAATAATCCCAGCTATACAAATACTCTTTACTTTGTTAAACTTGGAACTACATGTAAATTTTGAAAGAATTTTGGTTCGACAACATTTAAACCAACGCAAAATAATAAAGACATAAATTTGCCATAGGTGCATTCCCTGTACAATGTTTGTGCAAACAAATACAAACTTAGAAATTTAAAACTATTAATTTGGTTTTGAGTCATGCTTTGTAACAGTATCACTTTTTGTCCATTTTTACATTTATTTTAGCTTATAAAAAATTTAAAAAAAATAATAATGAAATTTTTTATGTGAAATCTTTAGTTTCTAGATATATTCAATCCAAAAATATATACAATAATTTCAATAAAAAAATTCCTCCCGAAAGTGCTCGTGTATCTTAATGGTTCTGACCTTGTAACAAAATATCTATATGCAGATATTATTCTTTTATTAATAGGGTTAAATACATTTTTTCGGTAAAAATTTCATATTTGATTCTTCATTTTTTTGTGGTAAGTCAGTGAAGAATAGTTTTCTACTCCATATATATATATATATATATATATATACACATATACACATACATAAATATCCACAACATATTTTTCTCATTAATTTCAACAGCCTTTTTATTGTAACTTCTTGATAGGAAGTACGCTGTATTATTCTGAAATAAAATAAACAAAAACTAAGCAAATTAATTTACAAAATATTTCTTAATTTCCCAATTTAAAATGGCCAAACACTTTTTTCTAGTAGAATTTCTTACAAACAATGGAAATTTGAATCTTAAGTTTTAATATATATATATGTGTATACATACTTTAATGTACATATACACTTATGCTATTTTAAAGAATAAGATGCAGTTTCTATCACATTGAGTGAAAACAGCCACAATAAATAATATAAGTGTGGCAAATAATAGAAGAGCTTAAAAATAAGTTTCTAACTTTTCTAAATAAGTGCAACGTTTGATGACAATTCCAGATTAATAATGATAATAATAAAGTAAAGATTGGAGCAGAGCGGCTTTGTCTGTATTCACATTGCTTTTAGTAATCTTAATATATTTTAAATATTTTAAGTTATCTGTATTTTAAAATTTGTATGTCTATATTTACTTAATTTATGAAAATACATATTCTCTGTAAACTATTTTAGAGCAGACAGGTGATATAAAATATTCGGTATACCAATGAAAATTGAAGGAGAAATCCCAGTGAAATAACATATGTCCTCAATTAAAAATGCATACTTTTGAGTTCTCGTCAGTTTCAACGTGACAAAACACACAATTGGATCCCCTCAAAGGTCCAGGGCATGCGGCACGTATTTACCCTTTTCTTGGAATCGGCATGGTTCAGGATATGAAAATTCTAAAATCTACTTTTAATTCAAGGATTCAACCGTGGCCCAGTGGTCACATGAGCAGCTAATGTGCAGGAGAGCTCAGGGTCAAATCGGCTGGCGGAGTCTGGCAACTGGCGCTCCGGTTACGGAGTACCAATGGGGATAGACCCCTTAACCTCCTCATCTTCATTCATAAATAAATTTACAATTTTAATCGGCTGCTTAAACGTTAGTATTAGATAAAACATAAAGTGTCAAAAAATTAAATATTTGATACACTAAAATTTAAAAAATGCTAAAAATAAATAAAAGTAAGATAAAAAATAAAAATTAAATTTAAAAGAATTTAAGTTTATATTCGGTACAATTAGGGACCAGTTGTCGATGCCATAAAACTATTGTAGAATGATAATGTAATGTAGATTATGAATGATATTATAGAATGTTATGGTAATAAGGGTAAGCTGAATGGTGGGAGCCCGTAACGATGATCTGAAAAGTAAATGGTAATTATTCCAAAAAAAAAAAAAAGGCGGATCTCAGAACCAAAATTCGGGTATTTTATTATTATTTTTTATTTATTTATTTTTTTCATTTTTTGATATATTTTTTTCGTATCCATTTATTTTCCTAACAAAAAAAAAAGGGGGTCGAAAAAGAAAACAAATTAAAACCTAACATTTCACTAGACGGTAAAAAAAATTACAGGCCACATCGTAGCAGAATAGCGAAAGGAACAGAGTTCAGATTCGAACCTTCTACCTCGAGGTCAGAGAACAATTTCTTTACCTCGCGCCAATTCAGCTTCAGCAAACATTGACATATGCTTATGAACGCTACAAAAACAGTTATTTTACCTTGGTCACCGTGGTGCCTCCTAGATAACGCGTTATCAGCTACATAACTGGTGTACTATTGGCGAATGACCTCAAGTTAAAGTGCCCAACATTCAATAACAACTGTTTTTTTCTTTTAATTTTTCCTTTAGATTTCATACTTTTTATTGATCGTTTTTATTTATTTGTTGGCATTTTTTTCCTTCATGTTTCAAAATCAATATATTTATTAAATTCAATTCCTACAAGTTTTACCAGAAAAGATTTCTAAAATGGATCTTCTTCAAATGTATTATAATTTTTTATTTTGCCATTATAAAAAAGATCAATTATCAAAGTATTTCTTTTCTATTGCTAATCGCATAAAATACAGATGCACAGACATGTGGAGGCATTCATTCCACATAACTTGAGTTGTTCTATGCTTTATTCTTTTAACAATATCTGCTAACTTCCTTCTAATTACCTAATACATGGCTTAAAAATACAAATGTCATGCCATGAGAAATGCCACTTAAAAATTCAACGGCTGGTTGTGTGTCTGTGCATGTCAGGTATAACATTATTTAATTCACATCATGAAATCACTTAATCAACTAAAAAGAAAATATGCATGAAATCTTCCAACTGGTAAATATAACCTACCATTATGCAGTTTCAGTAAAAAGCCTAATATATTTTCTTAAAAAAAAGTAAAAAATATAAAATACTAAATATTAAATATTATTATATATTATGAATACTATACTAAATATTATGAAATTAACGTAAATATAAAAAGTAAATTGTAATAGGGTGGGCCTGTATACAGATAACCAATAAAATTTAGAATTTTAGTAAGAACAAAATGCATAACAGAAATCTGAAAAAATAAAAAATTACAGAATTCCAAAAGATTTAATTTTCTCGAAAAATCTCATTTTCCCTTTAAAATAAAATTTGTGTTTGCTTTACCCAGAAAATCTTTTTAAAAATTTTACATTAATTTTCTCCTAAATTAATTTTTTTACTGCACTATACAGTAACTAATAAATTATTTTGTAAATAAATATTATGTATAAAAAAGCTTGTGAAAGAAATTAAAGAAAAAAAAAAAACTCACGTATTAAATTTAAAAAAAATGACAGATATCAGTAAAAATATCCAAAATTGAAAGTGGTGATGGACACGAAAAACTCTACCCCCTCCACCCCCAAACAATGCCCATATACACTGAAGTGACAAAAGTCATGGGATAGCAATATGCAAATTTTCAGATGGCAGTAGCATCGCGTAGAACAGGTATAAAAAAGCGCAGTGCTTTGCTTTCATTTCTGTTCAAGTTATTCATGTGAAGAGGTTTTGACGTGATGATGACCGCACGACGGGAATTAACAGACTTTGAACGCGGAATGTTAGTTGGAGCTAATGGGTCATGCCATTTCGGAAATCGTTAGGGAATTCAACATTCCCTGATCCACTGTGTCAAGAGAGTATGAAATTTCAGGCATAACATCCCACCATGGACAGCGCAGTGGTCGACCGCCTGCACTTAACGACCGAGACCGGCGACGTCTGCAAAGACTCGTAAATTCTAACAGACAAGCAACACTGCGTCAAATAACCGCAGAAATCAATGTGAGACGTACAAGGGACTTGTCTGTTAGAACTGTGCGGAGAAATTTGGCTTTCTTGGGCTATTCCAGCAGAAGACCGACTCGAGTGCCTTTACTGACAGAACGGCATCGCTTGCAGCGACTCTCGTGGGCACGTGAGCATCTCGGTTGGTCCCTAGATGAATGGAAAACCGTGGCCTGGTCCGATGAGTCACGATTTCAGTTGGTAAGAGCTGATGGTAGGGTTCGAGTGTGGCGCAGACCCCACAAAGCCATGAACCCAAACTGTCAGCAAGGCACTGTTCAAGTTGGTGGTGGCTCCGTAATCGTGTGGGCTGTTTTTTCATGGCATGGACTTGGTACTCTGGTGAGACTGGACCGAACATTGACTGGAAATGCTTATGTTCAGCTACTTGGAGATCACTTGCAGCCATTCATGGACTTCATGTACCCAAACAACGATGGGATTTTTATGGATGACAATGCGCCATGTCACCGGGCCACAACTGTTCGCGATTGGTTTGAAGAACATTCTGGACAATTCCAACGAATGATCTGGCCACCTAGATCGCCCGACATGAATCCCATCGAGCATTTATGGGACATCATCGAGAGTTCGATCATTTGTTCGTGCCCAAAATCCTGCACCCTCAACGCTTTCACAATTATGGACGTCTATCGAGACAGCATGGCTCAATATTCCTGCAGAAGACTTCCAACGACTTGTTGAGTCCATGCCACGTCGAGTTGCTGCACTTCGCCGGGCGAAAGGAGGGCCGACACGATATTAAGAGGTATCCCATGACTTTTGTCACTTCAGTGTATTTCACCAGTAATAAAAGAATGTAAATTTAATATCCTGGGTAAATTCTCAGAAAATGGTGGTCAGCATTCTTACCTTAAACGCTTAATTTCACCACTGTAAAAAAAATATAATATATGAAATTAGTCAAACTTTTTGGATAAAAAAATTCATATATTTATATACGTATAAATTTTCACCAGCCAGCAAATTCCAGCCAGAGCCCTTCCATCCAACTATTTCATTACATATATACATAACATCAGCAATTTTGAGCCAGAATCCTTCTATTTCATAAATATGCTGTATAACATCCAGAATAGCTTTTTAAAGTTTTTATTTAGTTGTAAATGAGTTAAATATTTTTTTCTCGAATTTCTGCTCTAATAAAAAATGCTAACAACAACAGAAATTAGCCCTCATATTTTTATATCATGGTAGTTACAAACAGGCAAAAGCCTTAAATTTTATATTCAAAGTGAGAATGTTATGCGTTAAGAAATTTATACGGATATTAAATAAATTGATTTTAAATTAAAAACTTAAACTAAACGGAGATAAAACTGACTGTTGTAAAATTTTATATTGTGAAAACGTTTTTTTTTTTCTTTTTTCTTTCTTTTCTTCTTTTTAATGAAGTTACATTGTTTTTTAAAGAATATTTATTCATCAATAAAATTTTCAAACAGTTTTACATGAAATATTTTCTATTTGAATTTCGTCAATTTACGCTTGCTCTTATTGAATTTGTCGATTTATTTATAGAAGAAGCATTTTTAAAAATTGTTTATGATTGTATTGTTTTTGTTATATTTTCTTATAAATGTATTTTACTGAAATATATTTTCTTCAGTATTATTCTTACATTTTTATTACATAAAAGCAAGTTACATTTTTGTAATTAATTTTAATTGCAAAGGATTTTAATATTTCTCGATTCTTTTTCTATGCAATTTTTCCTAAGAATATATATTGATGTTCAAAATAAGGCATATTCCTGTACAATTTTTAAGTCTTTTATTCGTAGATCTCCAGTTTTTCACCATGATTACAACTATTCCCTCTCTTGTTTGTAATTTTTATTCAATTTTCTTGAATTCACCCAATAATTTGTCATCACCGACCATTTTAACATTACAAAAGAATTTAATTTCAGCTGCATCAGCGAAATAAGGCAGTGTCAGTCGAAGAAAAATCACAGTCCAATCTAGTTTGCACGAAATTTAGACTCCTCCTATAGTGCGACTTTACTATTTAAGGCTCCTCCTGAAGAAATATTCGTATATTTCTTTTCCCTTTTTATTTCGTTACATCTCGTAAAATTTCTATACATATTTAAAAACAATGGGGTTGTAATCTTATAGTAACACCTCTAACCGATTGTGTTCTGGCGTCAAAAATGAGTTACAATAGTCAAATGACAATTTTCTCTATGGTTGCTATAGTAATGGAAGTAACGACAAT
>BPLQ01014571.1:0-10832 GCA_021605075.1 Caerostris darwini
TAAATGATCGAAAATTTAATAATGTCACAAAAAGTTCAAATAAATGATCGAAAATTTAATAATGTCACAAAAAAGTTCAAATAAATGATCGAAAATTTAATAACGTCACAAAGTTTCAACTAAATGATCCCTTATTAAAGGACTATGATTGCAGATTGAGTATGATTACATCCAACGATTACAGGACTATGGACTCTACTTTGAGAACAAATCTAATTAATACATGCACAGAAAAATAAAATAAGACTTACTAGGGATTAAGGATGTCACTCACCTTAACTATAACAGGACATATCCAAATCTCCCAGACAACTATTTCACACACACAACACCAACTATTCAATCCTTTGTCTTATCTGAGCACACAACAGAACCTATAACGTACTTCGAATGCGAATGCATAACATGGAAAGAATAGCGCTGTAAAAGAAGGTTCCATTTTATTGCTACTTATAAGATGAGAGAAAGAGAGGACAATATTGTATACCAGACTGTCGTCTGTCTTGATTTCCTGAAACACGGGAGCTGTATTGTTTTGTTCCTGGTGCATTTCGCCTTTCGTTCTTTTCTTTTCTTTCTCGTTTTTACGATTTAGAAGGTTAATGTCGCTCCGTGGAATTTTCACGAGAAAGGTGGAATTAATTGGAATGTTTATGACGTTCGGTGACAGATCGAGCTGCTTTAGAGCGATGTTAATCAAGTGAAATGGTAAATTAAACCTTGAGTGCGAAGAAACCCTGGGCTGGAGACGTTTGATTAACAGTTCGTGCAAGATATTTTAAGATGCAGTAAATTTAATTAGTACTTCTATTTTTGTTTTTCTTTGAAAGTAGCAAAGTCTATTTATTCATACGATGAGATATTTATACTTATAGTTTGCATTTCAGTCAACCATAAAACTTTACTTATAAGGAGATATATATACGTTACTTATAAGGATATTTATATTTTATATTCATTGAGGTAATAGCATACATATAAGTCCATCCCAACCTGTTATTCTCGCATAACCTTATCAAAATTCTTCTATTTTGAGCTCCCCATCATCCATATATACACCCTTTCCCCATTCCTATACGCGGAGGGGAGGGGAAGGAAGTCATGTAATGATGGTCTTGTTTGATTATCTGACATGCTAACCCAATTGAAATTGATAAAATGTATAACCTTTTTTTTTATTTAACATTTTACAATTTATTAGCATGACACATGGCTCAGTGGCAACGCGCACCGCTGGTGAGCATTAGGACGGAGGTTCAATCTGCTCGGGCCTTTGTTGTAGACGCTGTTTCAAAAAGAGGAGACTCAATGACGTTAGTGATGTTCAGCCTCTTGCCTCGTGAGTCGGACTACCCGATGGGAATTTTCCAGGTTTTCTCCCGTACGATATGGGTATAGTAACCCCTTAAAGTCCTCCCGGAAGGCACTGCCCTCCTTCTTCAGCATCACGGAGCCAAGTCATACTTCTACCTCGATGTTCTCCATCACAATAGAAGCTGCCATTCCCCCTTCCCTCTTTCATCCTTCCCATGAGACCAGACACATGTTCTTGGACTTGGTCTAGAGGTTGCTGTCGACCAAGTGGAATAAGAAACAAACAAATAATTTATTTTTAAAAAAAATTTGGATGTCAACCTAACATCAAAACAAACAGCATTGTAGTAATTTTTAACCACAAACTTGTAATGAAAGATGGCAGGTGGTGAACAGCCACTGTGTTATTATTATTATGAAAAAAAGAGATTCTGTATATTATTATAGTCATTATTAGTTTATTTCTTTTCATAATTTATATTAAACCACCTTAAAAATGATTCAATTACGAATTTAATTTTTACCACAGTAAGTGGGATAAGAAAGAAAAAAAAAATCATCCGGTCTTGGCTCGCATTTGTGCATCTTAGTCTTCCCGAGCCTTTATTCAATTCCTTCTATTATATCACACTCTCCCGATATATATATCTTGTTCAAACTTTCGATCGTTAATAAAATCCTTTTTATTCACCCACTCACGTTCAAATACATTTTTTTTTGAACTTGTAGTGGATGACACTGGATGTTAATACAGTTTTTTCAAATATTAAGTCATTCGTTCATTTTAATTAATTAATTTTAGTTTGTTTTAGATTTAAGTTTGCATATATCTACCCATAGATGGCGCCAGATAAACTTTAAAAAAATGAATGAAAATTATTTATAAAGGACTTTCTGCACTATAGTGAAAAAAAAAAGTAGGAATTGACTTAAAATTTTTTTTTCATATATTACTAGTTCTTTCAATGAATTACTAGAAGTAATCATTCCTGTCAGCATCTTTGCACAATATTGTCTGTAAACTACAAGAACTAGCTTATTGCTCGTATGTATGACTAGCCAGTTTTACGCATCCGACTATGCGACCACGTTCAGTTGGCTATAGGGTCCTTGACACTAGCGTAATGGCTTTATTGATTGTATCTACAAGAAAAGATTGACTGTCAGCAATTATAAACTGTTTTATACTACAGAAACTACTACTTTTATACTATCGAAACGGACAGTCATTGGACATGAATATTTAATCATTTGCATTCTTGACATGCACACATATTTCAAGATAATCTTATTATTTCTATGAATACTTGTTTTTTTTAATGTATATGTAGTTTATCAGACATGAAATGATTTGTAAACCTTTTTTACATATAAAAAAAAACCCATGCAAACGAAATATTAAAAAAGCGAATGGCACTAGATCGTGAGATTCACTCACGTTGCGAAGTTTCGTGCTAGATATTACTACTAGGTATTTTATACTGAAGTATTGTTCAGGCAACTTTCTGTGCTAAACTTCAGACAATTATTTTTATTCATGTCCGAAAGCAGTACTAAATATTATTTCTACAACATAATGGTCTGCTTTTATCCGTGAAACTTTACCCAAGATAAGGCAAAGAATATATATTTTGAAAGAGCAGCTTGCTTTCAAGCAATTTAACATATTATTTGCAATTATTGGGTATGAGAATTTGAAAAAAAAATATTAAAATAAATACTTTAAAGATGTATTTAAGCAAGTGTAAGTGTTTTATGCCCTTCACTGTTATTGTATAGTACTGGTTTAAGTCAGAATATAATACTAGTAGGTGCCTTTTTATTTGAAACTAACCCTCCTCCGCAAATAGGGATTTTTTTTAAATTAAAACATTGTTTGATTATCCTGTTCGAGTAGAGTTCAATTTTTGTAAAAGGGTGATATCTGAATCCAATTTACTTTTGTTTCCGAATTTGAAATTAAATATTAATTGCTAAATCAATTTTTTTTCCGTTTAATGAATAACAATTAAAAAAGGATTTGAAACTATCACAACGACATATATAATTTTGAAAAACATTTTTGGCACTGCTCTATCAAAAACTAATGAAGCTGGTTATTTAAACAATCACGTACGACCACCACCATACATACTTAATCCGCTACGTTGTTTTAACTGCCAACATTTTGGCCCTCCTCAATAAGCAGCTATGACTAAGCAACTTGTTCAGATTGTACTACAGTCAGCAATTCTTATAAAGATTGGAAAATCAAAACCTGAACATAAAAATTGCCAGCAACCATATCCCTCAAATTGAAAAATATGTCCTCTGTAGCAGTAAAAAAAACCTAACAAGAATTTGTCATCCTGAAGCTAGAAAACTCTCATCTCAACTGGGGTGTAATAATTCGACCGACATGTTCTGTTTCCATTGTGACTAATAGCAATATTAATGATATCATTTTCCCTCCAAAACAAAAACTTAAATCATTTTCTTATCTAAAACCAAATATTTTTTTTCTCTAATGCAGCTGGCAAATACATCTTTATGCCATAAGCAAGGACTGCACCGACGTTACTCACCTGGCACTACCCAGGGGGCAAGTGAAACTTGAAGATATGCTACGGACGCGAGTAACACTAACCCCGCAACACTCTACGATCATATTAAACCAGCACCTATGGTTTAAAGTTTATATCGAACCACTACAAACATCCATGGCACAGCCAGGATTCGAACGCGAAACCTGTGATACCGAGCGTCAGAGTCTAAAACCAAATATGATATTTCTATCTGCGCCATGAAAATACATTTCTGTTTCTTCTTCTCTGATGGTTGGCCCTCTTAAACCCCAATTCAGTACTAAGCAGCCTAATGGTCAAGTGGCTAGCGCTCTGGCCTTTGGTATCACAGGCTTCAAGTTCAAATCCTGGCGGTGGCATGGATGTTTGTGAGTGGTTCGGAATCCACTTTAAACTGTAGGTCCCGATCTGTTTAGCCCTTGTGTGCACAAGATGACTGTAGAGCGACAAACCAAAAGCCAAACCAATTCAGTACTAAAGCTTAACTAAATTCAAAATATTACTGGATGAATAATAATATAAAAAAAATAAAAACTCAGATCATAATAAACAAAATTCAAAAGACACAATATTCAATTAGAAAAGGCTAAGGCCACATTCTACACCAGAATCGAATTAGTATCTATGTCAGTGAAAAGTATTCATAATAATAATAAGGATATAGTGGAATACAATGAAAAAGAAATGGTTTTAGACTAGTATATTTTTTAATGAAATCGTATTAGAACTAGAAATTTTTAACTTTGTCACATGTGCATTACTAAGTTTTTAAAACACCTTCCATCAAGTTCTTTTACACAAATATTTACCAGAAACACAATTTTAATGGATTTTATGGAATCATTAATTCAATTACTTTCAACACTTACCTACTTCAGAAATAAAAAATGGCGCTACGCACAAACAGCACGGTGCAATTTTTAAGATCAGTAGTTCTTTACAGAATCCACACCGCGCTTGCTTAGCGAATAAAACGGGAAAAAATTGAATGCCTCGACGGGAAATAAATCGGGACGTCACAAGAAAACGCATGTATATTTGAATAACTACACGCTGTTGTTAATTTTTTTTTCTCTCCATTTCTAGCTTAACTTTTTATTCGTGTTTAGCACATAGTAAACATCGCGTAACTCTGAAAGTGAAAAACCTTTTGATTTTTTAAGATAAATCATGTCGATTGTCATCTTTATGCCGAAAGAAATACATAATTTATTCCATGCATCTACAAGATACGTTTCAAGCAAAAGAGCAGGTTGGTTATACAAAAAAAATTAGAATTAAAATTATTTTTTAATGATTCCATGTAAGTATCAAAAAGTAAGACCAATTATTTTTTCTCTTTCAAAAACTCTTTATTTATTCTTCCAAATTTATTTCGTCGCCTTCAAAGTAATCCCCTCCGGACACAATGCCACCTTTTTTCTTTTTTTTTTTTTCCAATCCTCAATGTATGCTAAAAAGTCATCGGCAGGGATGGCCTTGAAAAAGCGCGGCGATTCACGTTGAATCACTTCAATCGACTCAAAACGGTGTCCCCGCAGTGGTCTTTTGAATTTCGAGAATAGCCAGAAGTCGTACGGTGTGGATACGGTGATTGTGGAACGATATGGGTTTCATTTTTGGGGGAAAAGTCATGAAGAATGAATGCAGTGTGAGCTGGAGCATTCAGTGTTTTTGGTACCAATCGAGATTCGACGCGTTTGAGGCCCAAAATGGAATTGACCGATCCTTTTGAAATTCCAAAATCATCAACAAGGTCTCTAATTGTAAATCGATGGTTTGCAAGCACCAAATCTTTAATTTTTTGGACGTGAGCTTCGTCGGTTGAGGCTGATGGTCGATCAGAGGGCTTTTCGTCTTCAGCGCGCTCTCTGTGCCTTCTTTGTAATGTTCATACCACTTATAAACATTCCTTTCCAATCTAGGAATGCTCACCGAATGCCTTCTGCAACAGTCTGTACGTTTCCACAAACAAAACTGAATGCAAGTTCTTTGCTCAATTAATTTAGACATTTCAAAAATCGTCGGAATCAGTTTTAGCGTCTCACAAAACTAAGCAAAACTCAAACACTAATGAATATTTTGACGTGAAATTTCACACAGATGTCAAGGACAGTGCCAGCAACCTAAAAAAGGAAAAAAAAAATTGAAATTCCATAAGCCCTGAGAATTTCAAATTGAAAATTGGTCTTACTTTTTGGACACAGTAATATTCTAATTATTTCTGTATGTCATCTCCATTTATTTGTAAACATTTTCCATGCCGTAAGACAAGTTGTTGTTGTTTCTTATCCCACTTGGCAGACATTTCTAGGCCAAGCCCACGAGCCCATACGTACTCATGATTGAAGGGGAAGGAAGCAGCTTCTGTTGTGAGGGAGCACCCGTAGGTAGAAGCCTGACTTTGGCTCCGTGACGCTCTTACAGTCATATGACCGGGACCTACGGTTTAAAGTGGATTCCGAACCACTACAAACATCCATGGCACCGCCGGGACTCGAACCCGAAACCTGTGGCACCGAGAGCCAGAGCACTAGACACTCGGCCATTCAGGCTCCGCAAGACAAGTTTCATTAGATAAACCTTGTGCATAGAATTCCGCCTGAGAATTCAATCTATCAATCACTGATTTTTAATATTTTACTGTTGACAAAACGTCGGTCGCAGCGAATTTAGGCGAAGGCACTCATTGAAGTTGCTAGGTATAGATAGGGGCTGTAAGGGAAGATATAGAGTTCAAATGATTACAGTCGGAAATTCTTTTTATGAGGATAGTCCTGGCAGTTGTCACATATCCGCACTTTTCATTTTTTCTTCATTAGAGAGTTTTTGCATACCGTATTTTGGACGTCCGTTAGCTTTTTCTCCGTAGCACGCATGCTCATAGGAAACTGAGCATGCGCATCTGTAATAACGTTTCCTATGAGCATGCGCGCCAGGGGGAGAAAAAGCTAACGGACGTCCAACATACTACTCTCTGTAATACAATCCATAAATGATAACAGCTTTAGATTAATTTCTACATTATGTTATTTTGTATGGAGAAAGCGAATCGTGAATTTGTAATATATATTTCTTATTTTACGGAATACGGAATTGTTTACAGGAATTTGTATTGCATCAGCTATTTTAATTCGCTGCCATTGGAGTGGCCTGATGGCCAATTGGCTAGCGCTCTGGCATTTGGTACCACAGGCTTCAGGTTCGAGTCCTGGCGGTGCCATGGATGTTTGTAGTGGTTCGAAATCCACTTTAAACTGCAGGTCTTAGTCTAATATGATCGTAGAGCGTTGCGGGAAGTGTTACTTGCGTCCGTAGCATATCTTCAAGCTGCATTTATTGTTGAGATTTCTTCCATTTCGTCAACAAAAAGAGATTTGACTACAAATGATTTGAAATTGAAAATATTTTGATAGCAGTTATTAAAAAAAAGATGGTAAAATAATTCCTGTATTACATATTTAAAACAAATAATTTTTGAGCCAATCGTTTGATATATTTTAATGTGCGTGACTAATCCTCAAGTGTCTGGCAGCGTGGGACGGACACCCCATTAGTGAATGGATGGAGGGAAGGAGAGGTAGCTTTTGTTGTGATGGAGCACCCGTAGGTAGAAGTCTTACTTGGGTCCGTATCGCTGAAGGAGGGCGGTGTCTTTCAGGAAGACTTTTTAGGGACAAGGGGGATTACCCCGCATTTGCGCATCGTATGAGAGAAAACCCGGAAAACTCCCACTAGGTAGTCCAACGAACGAGGCATAGTATATGTTGAACCTCCCAAACGCCGTCGAGGCACCTAGTTTTTTGAAACAGTATCTAAAACGATACATTTAGTGTTATAGAAGTTATAGCACAATTCTAAATAACGAATTCGCTATTTGATTTAAAGATTACTAAATGTAATAAGGGACTAGAAATGCTTCGTTTACATTTCATCAATGTTATTAATTCATATCTTTTTAAAATAAGTTAATGAAATATTAAAACATAAAATAGAAAATAGAAATTTTAATAAAAGGTGGAGATTGTTTTCAACCAAGAAGTATCAGTCTAGAAATTATAAAATTCATTATTACAAAATTTTAATATTACAAAATAATTTTTCAATATTACAAAATTTTATAATATTGTTATAAGTAAACCTAAAAAAATTATTTTTTAACAAAAAAGCCGCTAGCGGGTTGAACCTTAGCCTTAAGGCTCGTGCTCACCAAGGCGACAAGATGCAAGCGACTAAAATTTGACCTCACCGCGGTCGCCTGAAACCGGTTTGCAGTCCTCCACTTGGAGTAGCCCAACTTTCAACTCGAAGCGGTTTTTCACTAGGCGTAATGCTATTTCTGATGTTTCGCTGTGAAGGGGTCGAAAAAATTTGGTCGCTTGCCTCTTGCATCTTCACGTCTCTCGCCTTTAATAATTTTTTAATGCTCACCAGCGCCGCACGTTACCGCTAAGCCCCGAGTTTTGCATATATTTTAATTAAATTCTTTAATTGTTCAATGCAATTTATAGCATTGAAGTTATCTAATGATAAAAGCATTTTAATTTTAAAGAAATAGGCAAATTTTGTACAATTCCACTATTGTATTTGTAAAGACGCAACACTTTGAAAATAAGAAATTCATTTTATCTTTGATGCTTAAACAAGAATTTTTCATGTTTAATTACAATATTCTAAAATTTTCTTGTTTTGAACCAAGAAGTGCCAATCTAGAAACACCTTTTATTAAAATTGATATTTTCTATTTTATTTTGAAGTGAATTTTAATTGTACCAATCCTTGCAGACTTTGCTGTTCTGATTTTTCAATACGGGACCTGATGGCAGAGTGGCTAGCGCTCTGGCGCTCGGTACCACAGATTTCAGGTTCGAGTCCCGGCGGTACCATGGATGTTTGTAGTGGTACGGAATCCACTTTAAACCGTAGGTCCCGGTCTAATAAGATAGTAGAGCGTTGTGGGGGTAGTGTTACTCGCGTCCGTACCATATCTTCAAGCTACACGTCCCCTCTGGGTAGTGCTAAATGAGGAACAGCGGTGTAGCTCTTGCTTATGGCATAAAAGTCAACTGTCTAGTACTGTCAGCTGCATTAGAAAAAAAATTGGTACTTGTAGGTTATTAACGCTACCTTAGTAGGTAGGTAAAATGGTGTAGGTAGGTAAAATTAGTACTTGTAGCCAAGGTAGCGTATTAACGCTACCTTGGCTACAGTTGCGCCAATAAAGAGCAATCTTGTTGTTTGCACGCGCACGCAGTTATCTTTTGAACGCTAACCGCAGCTACAGATTTGGCGGTTTTAACTGGAATTCTGCTTCCCTCAAACCAGTTGTCTTTTTTAAGTCCCGCATGATATCCACTGACTGAAATTGTATTTTCAAAACTTACGTTTACCAAAATAAAGTTTCATGTCATGGGAATTGGGACATATTTCGCTCCTGAAAAAATAAAATTGCATCTTGTTCTGTTTCTGGCAAATCCTAAATACGCATTTTCGTAGCACTAAAAAATGGCGTCAAAAATCAGCAAATCTGTAGCTGTTAGATTGGCGCCACTTAAAAACCGCCAAATATGTAGCCAAGGTAGCATTAATACGTAAGTACCAAAAAATTCAATACTATAGTATTTATATAGAAGATTCCGCACTATCCGATGTGAATCAAAAAGGACCGACTACGTTGCACCAGCGATTATGCCATCACAATTTTGAACAAATATCCCAAAAATCTGGCCTCTTTGGGATTCTTCCTATCCGCCAGGCCACTAGGACCCAAAATTATTTTTTAATAATAAAAATTCTTATCCATTTTCATATATTATTTGACTCTTTTTAATTGAATAATTTACAGCAAAAATGTCTTTAAAAAAATCCTCACTTGTTTTATTAAAAATTCAAAGAAGTGATACAATAAGAATATGTAAAATTCTATGGAGTTTATTTTAGTAAGTTTTTAATGTTTGTAATTTTTTTTTTTTATTTCTCAATTAGAAAAATTAAGAAATTTTTTTTTATTATTGAAATACAGCTTACAAGAGGTGCAAAACAAAAGATATATTTCAAAACATTCATAGCAGAACATATATTTTTTATCTTAACTTGATTTTCAATATCTTAGATTCTCTTCGCACGTCTCTTTATACGAGGACGTTTTGAAGTTTTAAACAGATTTTCAGAATCGTCAAGATTCACAACCTATAAAAAAAAAAATATTTCATACATAAATGGCATTTTTTATATACTATATATGCAAGTAATACAGCAAAATTAAAAGTAAATCTAATTGTGGATGCATAAACTCTTATACGTTTAAACACAGTTTTAAAATAATGATAAAAAAATTAAAATTAACTTCAGAAATAATAATCTTCTACATAGTATCATTTTTACATCATTAAAAGATGACTAAATATTAATTCACAGAAATATATGTGATGTATTTGAAATTTTTTAAGTCGAAATAAAGAAAGAAAAAAAAATTACTTTTGAAAAATCTCAGCTACATGTATTATACGCTTAATAACATCAAAAAGGATTTCCCAAAAGAACAAAAATATGTAGATGCCATGCATATAAGGGTGATTATAATTAAAGTCCCATTTTCAAAATGCTGTAAAAAAAAAAAAAGAACCACTCGTCACAGTTAAATTTGAACAAAAGACACTTGAAGAGAAAGGAAACGGTATGGCATCCACAAAAAGTTCCATCGGTTTTCCCATCCAATTTGGTATGACTTTGCCGTGGTGAATGGGCTTTCCACTAACAGTGTCACAACTATTGAATGACTTGGAAGTCAGTATTTTCCGTCAAAAAAAACCGAAACAATCAAGCACATTGAACACTACAGTTGGTTTAATGTGCAACTCATGCCAAACACATTGTAATTTCGATTCAAAATATCACTAGCAGCCGAATTCACTTTCTTTATGCCGCTTACAGCGCCATCTATTAATATATTTT
>BPLQ01014573.1:0-60758 GCA_021605075.1 Caerostris darwini
AGTGAACCCCAATTTTCACACTCGACATCGAAAGCAAGCCAAAATCAAACCCTCGCCAAAACCAAATTCCATAGAATCTGCAAAGCTCTTCCGAAGTGGTTAAAACTTTCTATTTCTCCCCGCCCGAACAACTCCTGTAGAAAGTTGATTACTCTAAGAAATTTCTCACAAAGAGGTCAGTTCTTAAATTAAGAGGACATGGAATAATAATGAACAAACTTCTGAGAGCAATACATCATCAAAAATACTCCCCTCTCCTCACAATCTTCACCAGAAAGATGGAACAACCCTTCACCCTCCTTCTAACAACCCTTTTTATTTTTATCGGAAAGATATGTCTCAGATTACACCGTGCTTCACGTATTTTAACCAGATTTTAACGCATCCGTGGATTTTTCCTTCCTCTTCTTCTCCATACCTCCAATTGGCTACAGCCCATCTCTGGTGTCCCGAGGGGCACCCAATTTATTCCAACCCCTCCATGCCACACTAGACCATCCCCCCCGCCCAATTCCCTTTAATTTTCTTCTTCCACCTTGTGTCCTTGATTCCATTGAGGATCATATGCATCTTCAAGCGGTTTCTCTCTTAAAACTGTTACCAGTTTCTGGCACAAAAGCACTCAATGGGATTTCGAGACTTCCTTCGATGGCATTGTCCCCTGATCTTTAAGTGGGGAGGCGTCGCAGATAATGGGCTTGCTCTTCCCAAACGAAGTAGGGGGCACACCTTCGGTGTGAAGGGGGGGTTCGGAGGGGTGGAACCTGGCGGAAGTATCGCGGTGTACTTCCGATAACGAGATGAAACTTCTGCTGGATTTTCCCTTTTAATGACATTATATCGAGATCCGATTTCCAGGTAATGTGGCCGAGTCGCAATCTCTTTTGGCCTCTTGAGCCGCGCCGGTGAGTTCATTCGTGATGAGATAATTAGAAGTATTAAAACGTGCAGGGAGTGCGACAAAGATGTTAAGTTATTGGCTTTGAGGTTTTGCCATTTCTTTGTCGGTTTACAAAAGATGGAAGTGTATATTATAAGACTTGAATAAATTTGTTAAAAAATGGTTTTTGTATGCATTGATTCTTTAAAATTGCAACAAGTGATACTGACTATAAGTTATGTGATTTAATGGAATACTATAAATTTATTAACGCTTTCTACTTTGTCATTTAATAAATTTTGTATTTGTTCTTTTTAAGTGGCTTTATGTTGTGATTCGGTTTCCAGTTATGTAGATAGAGTGATAATTTTTTTCTTCTACTATAGTGTACCGTTGACAGACAATTAGCAGTACTGATATATGTAGGTTCATTGGTTGGCTTAGTATTATTTAAAGGTAAAACGGTCAATTTTGGACAAACTACGCCAAACACTTTGTAATTATTCAACAAATGAAAAAGAAAAATAGATTAATATGAAAAAAACAAATAAAATTGTACCTAAATTTCTTAATAAAATTATTCGATAGATATTTTGAAAATATAGCATAAAAATTTATATGCTCAAAAGTTAAAAAAAGAAAATCTTTTTATACGCTAGTCCAAGACTATATCGCCCCATTGTAAACATCAGTAAGGGATTATATCTTTCTCATTATACTTAACTACTTACATCCTCATTATGGCTTTTTAAAATCTCATTATTGAATAACAAATGATAAGCATGCTGTAAAATTTTAATTTAAATCGAATTATTTGCTAAAAAAGGGTTTTTCTATTAATTCATTTTTCAAAAGTTAGCAAGGAAAAGATATATTTGTTAGTTTATTTGGTAAATTTTGCTATAATTATATGACTTTTAATAAACATTTTTACAACTTTTCTTCATTATTACTTATTAAATTAATCTTTTTACTAACTCTCTGGCACTACAGCCCATGTTGGCCCTCCCTGGCGCTTCTCGCAAATTTCGAGACAGATTTTTTTTTACAGGGTTGGCCCTTCGCCCTGTGTTATACATTCATATTAAAATGGGACCTACGGTTTAAAGGGAATTGCGAACCACTGCAATCATCCATGGCACCGCCGGGGCTAGTACTCTAACCTGTGCCACAGAGCGCCAGATAAATGAATCTTCACCAGTATTTATTAATTTTTAAAGTCTGCAACAACAATTTTTCTAGACAAAATAGATCATGAGTCTCGCATTTGTAATCTTGTATTGCTGAATTCATTCATTTTAAGAAAAAGAAAAGAGTTAAATCTCCCAAGAAGTAAAATTATTGTATTAAAAATGGCCAAAAATTAGTATGTTTAAATTTCCGCAGTTTTGTTGATTTCCAAAATGTGGTTGTATTTATTTCCAACTTACGTATACTTTAAATTTTTGTTTACTGATTTCTACTTCAAATGTTACAACGAATGATAATTTTATTAATTTATTATTTGGAAATTATTACATTTTTCCCTGCATTAAGCCTATGAACTTCACTATTTTAACTAAATTAATGTTTAACAATATAAACAATGATTACATATGATATGATCATCTTCTCAATTGAAGTTAACTCGATATTCGATTTTATTTCTAGTTATGAATTTTGCAATGTACAAAGTTATTAGCCCTGAAATTAAAAAATTAGAATCATCTCCATTTTAAAAGTTAAATTGTGACTATTTCCTTTACAAAGATTCAAACGTCTTTTTTCTAAGAACTGAAAACTTTCCATTTGCGAAACCAAATGAACCGCAAACTTTCCTTCCAATCCATCACTCCGGAGACTACAAAACAACGCAAATTTGCAAACATAAGCATTCATTTACGCAGTTTTAAAGCTTCCTCAATACCGAAACCGCCAGCACATGGTAAATAATTATCAATTCGGTTGATGGATTCGCCAACATTGTAACGAAGAATCCATAATTTGGCAGCATTGGCGAGAAGAAAACGGCCTCCAATACATCAAGCCAAGAATTGAATTGTCTGCTGATGGATCAATTACTGTCAAAGATTGAAAATATCGCCCAATGTTGCATAATTTCTCTGATTTATGAATATTAATTCCAGCCCTGAGATCCGGTTATTGGCATGGTACATGACATTTACATTTTTTAATTCTTTGAAACATAGAGCCATTCATTCTATGAGTTTGTAAATCAAGATATATTACTGGCGTGAATAAGTCATGGAGCAGTATGATTATACACCTATGCAGAGTTAAGTTATGTTCTCCTTCGCAACTGATGATGGGTGGAATCAATCACGAATATTGAAAGAACGTTTTGGTTGTAGATTGCTAATGAGAGAGAGTGAGAAGATTAGCATTAAAAGATAATACTTTAATGGAATCACTTATTCTTATTACATTCGCAAATAATAAAGATGATAATACAAGTAGAGTTGCTAAATACGATTTGCATGATTAAAAGTGTGATTGAGAAATATTTATAAGATCTATTTAAGTTTTTATATAAATTCATGAAAAAAATCAATTATAGTTTATATTTATGTGTTGCTAATTATTCAATAAAAACTGAAAAATAGAGAATTATAATTTCGAGGCTCTTTTAACAGAGGATGCTTGACAAGAAAACAATTACAATTATCCACCAGACTTTTTGCTGATTAATCCAGTATTGTTATTCTCCAGATTATTTCTCCTCCTTCTCCACTGCCTCCCACACCTTGCTCCCTGCTACTTCCAGATAACACCCTTATATGAGTCATCTACTTACATCCCAAAAGAGTTTAAGGCTACTGCGGGAGCCAAAACTATTGACCGTCAAGTATTGATTAACTGAATCATTCATAAACTTTTCAGAGCTCATTGTTGCCCATGTTGAACCATTTAAAACCCTTGATATTTCTATTAAAAACCCTTGAAACAAGTCATTACAATAAGGTTATTTTTCAGGATAGGATTCCAGTCCTTACTATTTCTCTTTTCACTCGTAAGATTTTTAAACTTCAAGTTCTCTACAAAATAAACATTTTATTGCAGACACAAAATATTTTCACAACGTAATGTTTGAATAAAACGTGAATAAAATATTTTACACTGCATATTCCTTGCATAAGATAATAAATTCTGTAACCAGAAATTTCCTTCACAGTTCTGACCAAAAGTTCTGGATTAAAATACCTCGAGCTCTTAACTTTTTCATTAAACCAACCTTGAACCCCAGAGATTTTAAACAAGGTAACTGTATATTCCCGTGGGGAACCATAAAATGGGAAAGGTTAAAGCATACCTCTTAGTGAAGTATCTTTGGTATCTTTTGATGCCGCTGCTGTTGTTGACAAATGCAACTTGTTACGTTATTTTATGTCACAAAGCTGTGAATTTTAAACTAGAATATTTTGTGTCTGAGATATCAAAAAAAGTGAAAGGAAAATATTTTCTCGAAATCTTATTTTTCTGTATAAAATAAAATATATCTATATCTATATCTATATATCCATATAGATACATAGGTAGACATCGTATTACTTTACTATTTTATTTTTTCTGATACAAAACTGATGAAAATCACTTTAAATTCAGAAAAAAGGAACTTCAAAATAATAATAAATGATAAATATAAAAATACATTTGTTTCAGAATTCTTCGAAATGCCTTAATGTTTTTATTATTTTAAAAAATTACTTAATTTTTTTTAAAACACTTATTTTCTTGTGATTTTATTATTTTTAATGAAAAATAAGTAGAATACCCTTATTTTTTTTTAATTCTAATAATCTGAAAATTCATATATTTTCTTGTATTGCTGCTCAAAATTTATATCTTTTCTTATTTATATTTTCTTGTTTTTTACTATAATTAGTAAGAAACTTCAGCAAAATATTTTATAAATTATTTTAAGCATAGATAGATAAAATGTGTTGTTTAAAGTAACAGCCCACGTGCATCTTAAGCATTGTCAAGAAAAGGCAAGCATTGTTCTTGACAACTACTTTAGAGAATAATTGGAAAAATAAAAAACACCATAGGAATTAAAATCTGATTTTTTTTTTATTTCGTTCCAAAACTTCGTAGCAAACAATTACGAAAAAAATTTTATAGTGTTTTTTAATAAAAAAAAAATCTTTTTTTTTTTTTACCACCAGATTTTTATGACACCAGAATGCGCCATTAGTTAAGTTATTGTTAGAGTTTTAATTTTCGATTTATTTACAAGACTAACTCTATTATATTCTTAAAATTAAATATTAATAGTTTAAAAAGGAAAGAAATTATTGTGTATTCTTGAACAAGAAAGTCTATTTTATTTAATCAATTAATATTATCAGGTGTGTTATTTAAAATACCAAACCGTAATGAGTTAATTAAAATTGCAAAGCCCTCTCAATCATAGATTTCTTTTAACTAAAATGGCTGAAATTGTCAAAACTAAAATGGCTTTATTTCCAGTAGCCAAGCAAAGCAAGGTCATATTCGCTTTTAAATTTATACTGCAAGAAATAGGTATGATTTAATATATATTATATAAATGAAAATTAAATTAGTATAAATTAGAATGCAAAAAATAGGTATACACAGCAATTATGGTATCCCCGCATGATAGTATGTAAAACTCAAAGGTGTGGCACTTTGTGAAATAGAGATTAAAATATCGTAGAAAAAATGTCAAATTAGAGATATGAGCTTCTCATGCACAGTGTTATGAGGTATACTTCATGTTACGAGATATACGGTTCTCACAACATGAATTCACACTGAAAATCAGGCGGCTCATGAGACTTTGTGGCAGCAGGGCCCACTTGTCCAGTGACGTGCTTTTCAGGCCCTTTATAACCTGGAACATGAAATGGAGCGTTGGTCTGGCTCCTACATTCCATACATTTTATATGATTTAGATTTGAATATGTAGCTGGCCAACTCATCTGGCGAATGTCCTCATTTTCCAAAAGTTCGTCGACCAGTTGATATGGGGTACGTTGTCATTCGTTAAAATTAAATCAGAACAAATATACACCCAAGAAAAACTGACCATAGAAACTCCAGCATGTATTTACTATGTTTTACAGCAATCGCAGAGCTTCTGACAGAGTCATGAAGGTCGACATTTTCCTCCAACACAATGCCAGAGAATCAAAACTCCATTGTTACAGTTATCTCTTTCTTGGATGTTGAAGGAATAGGTAATGGGCACCTGATTTTATCCAGATTAACGCCTAGAATCGATTATTAAGTTTGTTCATCAGCAATAGAAGATTCGTTAGGGATCTTTGGTCCAAATTTGAAGCTATTCTTTTATAATTAAATAAGCTATTTAAATAAGCTAAGCTATTCTTTTGTGAACAAACGTGAGCGGAATGTAAACAACTGGTCTTCTAAACAGACATTTCTCAGGTAACCTTCAGGTATGGGCACTTGACTCCCTCCAGGTTAACGGACGTCGATAATCTGTTTTTAAGCTTATCAGGAACTCATCAGTGAAGGTTGAGTCCAGGTAGCTGTTTGGATGATTTTGCTCAGTTTAAAAATATTAGATTCGTAGAGAGAAAAACTCAACAGATCTACAAGAGAAAATCTTTATGGATCTTTCATCTGTTTTCATCAATTCGTATGGCAATCTGCTCAAGAGAAATGGTCAATTGGCCTACAGACTCTCATCCGGAGAGGAAGTTACTTTCAAGCACCCTGCGCATACACGAGTATTGGGTTTCGTCTTAGAGTGGGATTCATCCACGAATCTATAATTATATGTCTTTAAACGTGTTAAATATTGTTTGTGTGTTGTGTTTATGCGTGTGTAAATAAAGCTGTGTATTCTCCAACCTGTGTCTCAAACTTCAACCCAACCACACCCAGTTACAATTCAGCTGCACAACCTGCATACTACAAACATCATTTTTAGAAGATCCTTCTTTTTCTACAATTTGGGCATTTTTCTAGTCTTAAAATCTACTTATTTGACTGTAGTATTTCCTTGATCAATAAATTAGTAATGAATAAAATCTTCAGCATTTTAGTATAATAATCATTTTAGAGTAAATTAATTTTAGTTAAAACTTAAAATGATAACGTATTTCAAACTTATAGAAAACTGTAAAGAAAAACTTTTTTATTTACAATTTTAAAAAGGTATTACAGAAACCTCAACAAGATAATCGAGATAAGATCAACACCTTAATCTAAAATCACTCACAAAACAAGTTTAACTGAATATTTTTCAAATAATCCCCCATTTTGGCCTGTGTTTACCACCTAAACTCGAAACCTAAACAGGAAGAAAATAGTGCGATTTCTTCCAATGTATCGGTTTCGAGATCCCCTACTAACTGGACAATTGCACCTTATGCGAGGAAACCGCCATTCGATGTGAGAAATCATTTTCCTTTCTCTAATCCCACGCCATCCCGTTCTCCCGACGGACTCTCGGATCTTTTTGAAAATTCCCTTCGTTTCTCGTTTCCCGGGAATGTCTCCTTATGAAAGGAAAGTCCTATTTCTCTGAACCGCGACCTGAGCCGGGAAGAATGATTTTTCTCCCATTCGAAGGCGAAAGATTTTAGTGTATTTTGTAGGAAAGTTTGCTCGACTTGGAATAATTTGTCATACCTTTCAGGTTCCTTACAAAGTTTAAGGCATTCACATTTAATCATGACTTTTTTTTAAATTAAATTTCATTATTTACAGTATTAATAGGAATATTATAAAAATATAGATTGTCCTCTACTTGTTAGACAAGTTATAAAATTGTTTTAAAAAGTTAAAGTAATTTAGTGAACGCAACAAAATAATAATTAACTGAAAATATAGTTACAAAATAGCTAACAATATAACTACAAAATAACTAACAATGTAACTTCAAAATAACTAACAATATAACTACAAAATAACTAACAATGTAACTTCAAAATAGCTAACAAAATATCTATAATATAGCTAATAGTATAACTTGATTCTTCGTGACTTTTTCGCAAAAAATGAAACTCATATTGATCCACAACCACCGTATTCAACTGATTTAGCATCGTGCTACTTCTGGCTATTACGTAAACTCAAAAGACCACTCCTGGGACACCGTTTTTAGTGGATTAAAGAGATATTTCAAAAATTGCCGGAATCAGTTTTAGCATCTCCCAAAACCAAGCGTAACTCAAGCACTAATGAATATTTTGAAGTAAAATTTCACATAGATGTCAAGGACATGCCACCAAACTAAAAAAGAAAAAAAATGAAATACCTACGCCCGAGAAATTTAAATTGAACTTACTTTTTGGAATAATTAAAAATAAAAATGAGAAAATTATAATTATAATTAAAAATGAGAAATCAAAAATTCCGTTTTAAGAATGATTAAAGACCAAATAAGATATACCTTATTTTAAAATTAATTTTCAAAATAAATTATTTAGAAAAACATTTTAAATTGTTTATAAGTATGTATCCCCGGAAACACAATAAAATTGCAAAACAGACTAATATGAATATATGGAAATCTTATACAAAAACTGAAAAATACATCTACTCTTTAGACAATTTCATTATTTAATTTGAATTTCGGTACACATGGGGAAATATGTTGAAAATCGTTTGGCTATCATTTAGTAGCATTGTATTTATTTTCATTTCTATGTTGTATTAGTTAAATAAGATAAAATTTTAAAATAAATATGATATTTTCAAATGTCAGACATTTTTGACAAGAGAACATTCACAACAAATAGGTCAATTTAGTGTAAACTTTTCAATTTAAAACATTAAATTACAATTTTTTTCAAGTTTTTTTTTCTTTTAGTTCGAAAATTCTACAATTAAAATTATAAAATGTTAATAGATTTTGAAACGTTATTGTAATTGCTCATATATATTCACTCATTTGCATTTATATAAAATAATTAACAGATAAATTTGTAAATAAAGGTTAACTATAAGAAATGAAAAATTCGAAAACATTTTCATACAACACTTTTTAGTAAGCAAAACTTTCTTGCAAAATAAGACTTTTTCAAAGGTTTCTATAAACAACAAAGATTAAATTATCACATGCGAGTTAAGTATTTTAGGATTTAAATAAAACTCAGCATATCTAAAGCATTGTATTCAAATTCGTATACTAATAAACATTTTCCTAAGAGGATTATGTTAAATGAACTCTTTTAGCTACTTATGGGACTGTTGCCACAAATATCCTTTTCCTGGAATAATTTTAAAATAAAAAAGTCAATAAGACTGTTTTGTTCAACGTTGCCACACAGAATGTTCTTTACCAAAAATTGTAAATAAAAAAAATATTATTTAGATTCCCTAGAGAAATTTGAACGAAATAATTTTAATTCCTGTACTGTTTGGATACGTTTTGTTAGTAATAATGAAAAATAATTTCAATTAAACATCGAATAGAATGTCAATTTTCACGTGAAATTTCTGTTCATTATTTTAATTTCAAAGCAATTGCAGAAATTAAAGCATTCACTGATATTTTTTTCTCTATTTTCTTTGGAAGAATTCATTTCGATGTTTATAATTACTATTTGTAAATGCTAAGGATTGTTTGAATTTTATTAATAAATTAATTTGATATGTGGTTTTGAATAAATCAACACATTTTGTTTTATACAATTTGTTTAAAAGCAAGCTAATAAATGGAAGAATAAATAAATTGATTGATGACTTTAAATCCTTTTGTTTGTAATAATCCGTATTGAATGTTCCAACGACATTCAATATAAAACTGAAAACAAACTCATTTTAATATTTGTTTTAAAGTCTCATAAATTTTGAGAGCTGATATGGAAATGAAAAGAAACTCTGGTAAATAAACTATTATTTAAATCAAATATATGTTAATTATTTTCTATAAAACTTAATTATTTATATATTCAGCCGTATATCTCATATTTTTAATAATATTTTTAATTATATGTATTTTTTATGTATTTAATCTGATTTCATAAATACAAAAATAATTGTAGGCAATACAATATTCGTATTAGAAATGTGGGCCTGATGGCCGAATGACTAGCATTCGGTGACGCAGGTTTCGAGTTTGAGTCCCGGCAATGCCATGGATGTTAGCAATTTTCCGGAATCCACTTTTAACTCTTGATCCCGGTCTAATAAGACTGTTGGGCGTAAGGCTGACAACACTACCCCGTAAAAAAAAAGTCATCTGCAGTCTCGAAATCTTCCAATAGGCAACCGGCCTTGGTCCACAATGAGGCTGTTCCGCTAATGAGAATGATTAGAACTGTGCTTATGCTTATTTCCACATGAGTGGTGCTCGAATTAAGGATGCTCAATTCAAACCCTGGTAAGTGAAACCAAAAAGAAATATTCAAAGCATATGCCAGTACAGACAAAATAAATATATAGACCAGAAAGACTTCCAGCTAAGGTTTGATTTGTCACTCTATGGTCTTTATGTGCAACCTTTAAACTAATTAGACTGGGACCTACAGTTTAGGTGGATTCCGAAGGCAGAGCGCTAGCCAATTGACCATCAGTCCGCTTTCCTGCTATTTTGCTGACTATTTTATAATTTATTGTTTTAAATTTAAAATGTGTAATTATTTTATTAAATTTGATTTTAAATTAACATATGTGACGTAGCCTTTCCCAATAAGCTTGCTTTTCGTAATATATTTTATTAAGTTATATTAATTCGATATATATATAAAATCCAAATAAAATTGTTAAGGAAGAATGTTCAACATATTAGAATGAAGAACATTGCTTCCATCATGAGAGAAATTGTACACCTGTTTCTCTAATTTCACGATTGCCTTTTTTCTAAATTAACTATGTGCTTCACTTTCGTTCTTTAGCATAAATCAGCAACGTTTGTAATTAAATTTACACATTTAATTAAATGCATTTCTCAATATTTACGTGATATCCAATTACTTAATAACTAATTTTATTTTCTTTGTTTCAATACTAATTCGTCTATGATCAATAAATTTATGAAAAAAAAGCATTTTTTTCCAATATTGCATTATTTTGTTAGATTTTATCTGTTTCTGTTATCACCTCTAAACATGCTGCAATTATTTTCAATACATCAAACATGTCTGTTTTAATATATGGAGACATTTTCTATACCTCAAGCATTAAAAAGTGTATATTTCAGTTTTTTAGTGTTTTATATGAATAATAGTTTTCATAATTAATGAAAAGTTAAACAAGGAGTTTAAATTTATAATGCATTAGATGGTAGATTGTCTAACGTAAAACTTTACAACATTTTTATCAGGTATCACGCTTTTTTAATCTCATTACCCTGCTGGTTATAAGACAAAAAATCCATAACGATCCTTCTTTCATTATCTTCCATATTGTTACTCTCTTTTTCATTAACAGTCTCCCTTATCTCGGTAAGATCAAATTACCTAATTAGCAACAATTTCGAAGGTTCTCTGACTTCACGGACATTAAGAACGTGTCACTCTAAACTAATGAGCTCGGACGACCCTCCTTTTACTTTTTTATGCTTTCCGAAATTTTGAAAAAAAAATTAATTAAATAAAATAAAAATTTGAAGAAGGAAGAAAAAAACTCCAATCGTTAATTTCTGCGGTGAACATTTTTTTTCCATTTTTTTTCTACACTTAGAGATTTTTTATAACCTTCAATCCATTTTTTATTTAAGTCTTTAATGGGGTCTCTAGTCTGGAATACAGTTACTCCTAAATCTAAGAAGAAATTATAAAGTAAAAGTGGTGCAGATGGCTGACGGGTTTTTTTTTTCATAAAAAAAAACACTTTTTCCCAAGTACTCTCAAAACTATACATGAAAAAAAATGCAGCGCTTGCATCTAGATATTATGTATTCATTTAAATTTACATTGATAACTCAGTGACAATGTTTCATTAAGGAATTTATATAATATAGTTCTTGAAGAAGTACTCTTTTTTAAGGTTCAGATTGAAAGAGGAAGATGGATTGAACTTTGTATGGGTTTTAATGGCATTCCTCCTCTTTTTTATTTCATAAATAAACTTTCAGAAAATTTGGTTAAGATTCGCAATGCCTAGGTTGTCTTTTTTTTCATCCTATAGCTTTTTTTCATAAGCAGATAAACAAAGATTAGAAACTGCATTGAATAAATAAACCAGAAAAAAAAATTTATGCGGGGAATTTAATAAAAAAATATTTTTTCTTTCATTTTGATGGGGAAAAAAATCTATTTTTAGGTGTCGAAGGCGAGGAAAGTAAATATTGATAAGAACATTCCATTTATTGCTGTTTGTATTCGTTTAATTCCAATGAAGCAAAGTATTTGAATAAGGTTAATTTGAAAATAAGTTAATCTACTTGAAAATAAATGTCTGCCCGTTTTAGAATTCTATTTCTGCCCGCCTATTAAAGTGACGTATTTTCCAGGAACTGAATGCTAATAGTTTTTAATTTGATTTGTGAATTGAGTTTTGATAGATTTAATTTTTTAAGAGCGTGCTTAATAATATTTAGTACAATTTATCTGCATTAAAAATATGTAAATTTATTTCTAAAACGATAATTAAGTACCATAAAATCAATGCTGTTTTTTCCTGTAATTAGCTTCATGAATACAAACACTTTATTTTATAACAGGCAATGCACTGATTCCTATCTTTTGTTATGGTAACTTGTTAAATACTTATATTTATGATACGTACACAGGCAAAAGTTTAAAACTCTAAATAAAAAACATTTTTTTTTTTCACTTTACAAAAAAATTAAAAATTGAATTATATTTACTTTTTGAATCGAATATTTGTTATATCGCTTACAAAACATAATATTTTAAATTAGAAATTATTAAATCCAAATTATTTAATCATCAATTATAACTTAATTTTTGATATTATTTTGCTATTAATTTAGAGTATTGTTTTATATATTTTTTTTATTATTTTTTTAATTTAGAATTATTTTATTATATAAATTAGAGTAATATACGTAATTATTATTAATTTTAATCGATATATAAAGATTAAACAAGTCTTTCATACGTGGAAGTAAAATTCTTTTCATCGTAAAATAATTTGTTAATTTGTAAAAATTTAGATCAAAAATATTATATAAACTTTGTTTATTTGTAATTAATTGATCTTTTCATTGACAATTTTTTTATAGTAAGCAAAAAAAATGATTTATTATTTTTTTTTTTGTTTAACAAGATTTATTAATTTTATATTAATAGGAATTCAAGAAGTAAATAAAATGTGAAAAACATTTCAAATGCACAAGAAACCATAACTCCCACATTTGTGGCCATAGTGTTAATAGTAATTTATAAATGAAATGACTTTATGCATTTAGGGCATACATTATTAATTTTTATTCACTACATTCATTATTAAAACTTAATATATATAGTATTATTTTTATCTATTATTAACTATTTATTCAAATAATCCACAACACTGACAGTCAAAATATATTTTACGCTATTTTCATAATTATAATTGTACACTATAAATAGTGCAACCTAATCATAAGATTTGTATTTTTCTTGCTGGAAAATTCTGTAGTGAATAATTTATAATCAAACTTTTGTTCTTTTTATTAATGATAGTAATTATTATTATAAAAAACTAAAGATATGTTGGTCAAGGACATTAAAAGTTTAAATGCAAAATATGACTACTGTAACAATTTTTTAAAAAAATGCTTAAATAATTAAACTTTTTGTTTCATTATTCAAAACCTTAATCCCATTATTTTAAATCCCTGATTAAGGAATATTTAATAATTTCCCTTCATTTAATAATTAAATGGTTTGTTTGATTTTGTTATGTATGTTTTTTAAATACGGTAAAATACAGTTTGTTCTAAAAAGAGAAGCAGAGTTTCCCAGAACGTTTAAAATTTATAAGTAAGATAAACAGCAAACGATTTGTAAACTGTATCAACTGCATTTAAAATTAAAACGATAAATGCACTAAGTTCATTGCACGAGGGCCAAAGGTATATCAGCAACAGCTAAACTAACTTTATGACTATCTCTAAATAATATATAGAATTCCAGTTTTTGTGGATTTTTTTCACACAAGTCAAGAACAAAGCTTGGTTTGTTTGGTGTTTTTTTTCTCACGAGATCTAACAATGTATAGCCAACATTGGTAAAATCCTCACCACTCCTAATTCCAAAATCACCAATTTCGTCATACTTTAAGAATACGTGTTATCTATGTTAAAATGCGGTGTATAAATATGATTAAAATGTCTATATTAAAATGATAACTTTTATGCTGATGCTCTTGTTTTTTTTTTATGTTTCTTTGTTGCTGTTTCTTATTCCACTTGGTCGAGAGAATATCTAGACCAAGTAAATGAACCCGTGGTGATAAAAAATGGTAAAAAATGCAACTTCTTTTTGTCCCTGACTTTGCGGCACAAAGACATGGGGCACGCAAAATGAGAAATCTCAGTTTCTTTTAAAAGAAAAATGCCTTGGGATTTTAGAACTGCTTAATTTTTATAATTGGTATAGTTAGAAGCGAAACTACAACTTCTTCCAACTAAAATTTAAATATGCCTGTTTTTCTGCAGAAATAAAAACATTAAATGAAAATATTAAAATTTCTTAAAAACTAGTTTTGTTGTTATTTAAAAATATAGGAAATCAGAATATTACAGTATATGAATATTGACAAAATAATATTGAATAAAGAAAGCATTTTTTGAAGAAAATTTTTAAGGTATCGAATTTTACAGAATTGTCTTTTAATGTGTTTATATGTCAATGAATGGAACTAAAAAATGATCTATTCGCATTAATTTTGAAAATCCATAATCCTCAACGCTTATACTCAACTGTCTTCCTTAAATTAGTTAAATTAAGGGACGAAAGTCGAGTTAAATCGAGTCTAAACACAGGAATAAAATAGCTTTTAAAAATGCTATTGAAAACTTTTGCTGAAGTTTTATTTATTTTCATGATATATTTTTCTAGATTACTATTAAATTACCATATAGTATGTTAGGTAAACATATGTTTCTTATCAATTTGCCATATTTTAAAAAAAAGATAGATACTTTAAGACCTGAGATATTCAATGAAAATTTGGTTAAAATAAAACAATTTAACATAACAAGTCAGATAAAATTAAGAAATTTTAAATAATTTATAATTACAAAGCTAATAATGATCTAAAATTAATAATTATTTTTAAAACAATCTACTCTAAGAATAAACATTTTTGCATGACATTATTTTTAATCGTTATATATCTTTCCTTTGGAATCTAACAATTTAATTGTGAAGAAATAGAAATTTCGCACCGTCCGCACACTCTACCTCGACAGGAAACCAAAAACAAAAACCATCACCACAACCAAATTCCACAGAATCAGCCAAGCTTTTCCGAAGCGGTTAAAACTTTCTTTTTCTCCCCGCCCGAACAACTCCTGTAAAAAGTTGATTACTCTAAGAAATTTCTCACAAAGAGGTCAATCCTTAAGTTAAGAGGACATGGACTAATGATGAACATATTTCAGAGAGCAATATATCATCAAAAACACACCCCTCTCCACGCAATCTTTACCAGAAGGATGGAACAACCCTTCACCCTAATTCTAACAACCCTGTTTATTTTTATCGGAAAGTTATGTCTTAGACTATACCGTGCTTCACGTATTTTAACCAGATTTTAACGCATCCGTAGACTTTTCCTTCCTCTTCTTCTTCAATCGGCTACAGCCCTTTTCTGGTGTCCCGAGGGGCACCCAATTTATTCCAACTCCTCCCTGCTACCCCAGACCATCCCTCCCACCTATCTCCTTTAATTTTCTTCTTCCACCTTGTACCTTGATTCCATTAAGGATCTTATGCATCTTCAAGCGGTTTCTGTCTTAAAACTGTTACCAGTTTCTGGCACAAGAGTACTCAATGGGATTTCGAGACTTCCTTCGATGGCATTGTCCCCTGATCTTTAAGTGGGGAGGCATCGCAGATAATGGGCTTGCTTTTCCCAAACGAAGTAGGGGGCACACCTGCGGAGTGAAGTGGGGGTTCGGAGAGGGTGGAACCTGGCGGAAGTATCATGGTGAATTGCCGATAACGAGATCGTACCTCTGCTGGATTTTCCCTTTTAATGGCATTATACCGAGATCCGATTTCCAGGTAACGTGGCTCGAGTCACAATCTCTTTTGGCCTCTTGAGCGGAGCCGGTGAGTTCATCCGTGATAGGATATTTAGAAGTATTAAAAAGTGCGATGAGTGCGCCAAAGATGTTAAGCTATTGGATTTGAGGTTTCGCCATTTCTTTGTTGGTTCACAAAAGGTGGACAATGTAAGACTTAAATAGATTTGTAAAAAAAGTGGTTTTTATATATAATCCATTCTTTAAAATAGCAACAAGTGATACTTTCTTTAAGTTATGCAATTTATGTTATGTAGTAAAATTTGTTAACTCTTTCTACTTTAAGTTATTTAGTAAATTTTGTTGCTGTTTTTATTCTTTTTAAATGGCTTTACTCGTATGTAGTGATTCGGTTTCCAAATATGTGATTTGAGTTACAATTTCTTTAGGTCTGCTATACTCTGCCGCTTAATTCATTTAGATGCAATAATACATGTAGGCTGGTTTTATTAGTGTTATTAGTGCTGGTTTCTTAGTGTTATTTTATAGCATAAGTGTCAGTTTTGGCTACTCCAAAAACTTTGTAATAACTTAACACATGAAAGAAAATAGTTATTAATATAAAAAAATCAAATAAGGTTGTGTCGAAATTTTTCATATATTTATTCGATAAATATTTTAAAAAAATAATATAAATGTTTATATAATCAAAGGTTAAAAAAACTCTATTTATAAGCTGGCTCAAAACTAATTTTTTTCATTGTAAAAATCACAAAGGAATCATATTCTTTTCATTATACTTAACAACATCTTCAATATTAGAATATCATTCCGTTGGCATGAATTATAATTCTGTTGACGAATCTGTTGAAGCAGAAATAAACCAGTATTAATTAATGTTTTCCTTGAATTCTGATTTCATTTTCTATATTTTTTATTTAATTTGTTCATTTATCATTTGGATTTATTGCTAGTGTGTAATAAATTTATGAAAACAAAAGCATTTGTTCCCCAATCTTGTATTATTATTGTTAGATTTTATCTCTTTTTGTTTACGCCTCTAAAGGTTTGTAGTTATTTTTAATAGATCAGATATGTCTATGTTATTATATGGAGATATTTTGTAGATCTCAAGTGTAGATTTCAGCTTTTTAGAGTATTCTATAAATAATATTTCTTTTTAATTAATTAAAAGTAAAACAGGGAGTTTAAATTTAGAATGAATTAGATGGTAGATCACCTCCCGTAAAATTTTACAACATTTTTATACAGCGCCCTATCACAGTATCATGCTTTTTAAATCTCATTATCCTGCTAGTTATAACACAAAAAATCCATAACGATCCTTTTTTCATTATCTTCCATATTGTTACTCTCTTTTTCATTAGCAGTCTCCCTTATCTCGGTGAGGTTAAATTACCTAATTAGCAACATTTTCGAAGGGTTTCTGGCTTCACGGACATTAAAAACGTGTCACTCTAAACTAATGAGCTTACATGACCCTTCTTTTACTTTTTTTAATACTTTTCAAAATATGGGAAAAAAAACTTAATTAAATAAAATAAAAATTTGAAGAAGAAGAGAGAAAAAAAAATTCCGATCGTTAATTTCTAAGGTGAACATTTTTTTTTTAAATTTTTTTCTACACTTCCACATTTTTTTATAATCTTCAATTCATTTTTTATTTAATTCTTTAATGGGGTCTCTAGTCTGGAATACGGCTACTCATAAATCTAAAAAGAAATTATAAAGTAAAAGCGGTGCTGATGGCTTTATCCCAAGTACTCTCAGAACTCTAGATGAAAAAAATGCAGCGCCTGCAACTAGATATTATCTATTCATTTAAATTTACATTGATAACTCAGTGACAATGCTTCTTTAAAGAATTTATTTAATATAATTCTTGATGAAATACTCTTTTCTAAGAATGACGTTGAAAGATGAAGATGAATTGAGCATTCTATGGGTTTTAAGGGTATTCTTCCTTTTTTATTTCATAAATAAACTTTCAGAAAATTTGGTTAAGATTCATAATGGCTAGGTTACCTTTTTTTTTTTCCTTGCTATAGAATGTTTTCATAAGCAGATGAAAAAAGATTAGAAACTGCATTGAAAAAAAAACCAGAAAAAAATGGTTTATGCGGAGAATTTAATAAAAAAAATATTTTTCTTCCATTTCCATGTAAAAAAAAATATGTTTTTTAGTGTCAAAGTCGAGGAAAGTAAATATTGATAAGAGCACCCCATTTATTACTGTTTGTATTCGTTTAATTCTAAAGAATTAAAGTATTTGAATAAGGTTAATTCGAAAAAAGTTAATCTACTTGAAAGTAAATGTCTGCCCTTTATTGAATTCTATTTCTGTACGCCTACTTAAGTGACGTATTTTCCAGTATCTGAATGCTAATAGGTTTTTATTTGATTTGTGAATTGAGTTTTGATAGATTTCATTTTATAAAAGCGTGCTTAATAATATTTCGTAGAGTTGCTTACAGTAAATAATGTGTGTACGAATATTTCTTAAACGCTAGTTAAGTACAGTAAAAACAATGTAGTTTTTCTCTCTAATTAGTTTAATTAATAAAAACAAATATTTTATTTTATAACATGCAATGCACTGGTTCGATCCTTTTTATGGTAATTTGGTAATTATTTATATTTATGATACTTGAGATAGGCAAACGTTTTAAACTATAAATACTAAACATTTCTTTTTCACTTTATATATTTAAAATTATGAAAATATATTTACCTTCTATATCGAACATTTATTATATCGTAAACAATCAATTATTTTAAATTAAAAACTATTAAAAAACTATCAATTAAATATCAATAAGTATAACTTAAGTTATAATTATTTTATTAATAATTTAGAGTAATTTATTAGAGTATTATAGTATTGAATTTTATTTTATTTACTTATTAATTTTTTTTTATATTTTTAATAGAGTAATATTTTATATTTTTTCATTAATTTAGAGTACTATTTTTTTTTAAATTTAAACTTATTTTATTATATGAAGTATAGTAATACACATAAGTATTATTAATTTTATTCAATATATAAAGATAAGCGATAAATATACTAAATTTATTGCTCGGAAGTTCATTACTCAGCAACATCTAAACTAACAATATATAACTAAGAAATCAGTAATGATCTAAAATTAACAATTATTTTTATAACAATCTCCTTTAAGAATAAGTATTTATGCCTAATTTTATTTTTAATCTTTATATAAATTTTCTATTTTCCTTGCAATCCAACTGTCTAATAGTGAAGAACTCAAATTTTCGCACTCGACGTCGACCACAAACCAAAAACATTATATATTATTCGGATTATATATCATTTATTATCTGTCTAAAGAAGTATAAATCCTTGTATATGTAAGTAGAAATTAATATTATTATAAATATATTATATAATAGAAATATATATATATAAAGAATAATATATAATATGTATATACTTAAATAATCCAAAATCCTCAACACTTGTACTCGACTTTCTTCCTTTAATTTGTTAAATAAAGTAAAAGTCTTGAAATATAAGTATCGAATATAATTGTTGTGTTTTGCTAAAAACACGTATAAAATCACTTTTTAAAAAAAACTATTGAAATCACTTGCTGTTTTTATTTATTTTCATGATTTATTTTTCTCGATTACTATTCAATCTATCGCGTATGTTAAGTAAAAATGTGTATGTTATCAGTTTGCTACATTTTTAAAAAAATAGTTCTCCGAAAAAGAAGATACCTTAAGACTTTTGACCCATTCAATGGAAATTTGGAGAGAATAAAAAAAAAATTATACAATAAGTTAAATATATAATTATGAAATTAATAATGATCTAAAATTAACAATTATTTTTATAAAAATGTATTTCTAAGAATAAAAATTTTTGCATCATTTTATTTTAAATCTTTACAACATTTTATCTTTTCCTTGCAATCCACCAATCTCATAGTGAAGAACTCGAACTTTCGCACCATCCGCACAATCGACATCGACTTCAATCCAAAAACAAAAACCTCCACGACAACCAAATTCCACAGAATCAGCTAAACTCTACCAAACCTGTTAAAACTTTCTTATTCTCCCCGCCTAAACGACTCCTGTTGAAAGTAGATTACTCCAAGAAATTTCTCACAAAGAGGACAATTCTTATATTAAGAGGATATGATCTAACGATGAACATACTTCAGAGTGCAATTCATCTTCAGAAACACCCCATCTCTTCGCAATCTTCACCAGAAAGATGGAACAACATTCTACCCTACTTCTAACAACCCTTTTTATTTTTATCGGAAAGATATGTCTCAGATTACACCGTGCTTCGCGTATTTTAACCAGATTTTAACGCATCAGTAGATATTCCTCACTCTTCTTCTCCAATCCTCCAATTGGCTACAGCCCCGTTCTGGTGTCCCGAGGGGCACCCAATTTATTCCAACCCCTTCATGCCACCCCAGACCATCCCCCGCCCCAATTCCCTTTAATTTTCTTCTTCTACCTTGTGTCCTTGATTCCATTAAGGATCTTATGCATCTTCAACGTTTCTCTCTTAAAACTGTTACCAGTTTCTGGCACAAGAGTGCTCAATGGGATTTCGAGACTTCCTTCGATGGCATTGTCCCCCTGATCTTTAAATGGGGAGGCATCGCAGATAATGGTCTTGCTTTTCCCAGACGAAGTAGGAAGCACACCTGCGGTGTGAAGGGGTGGTCGGAGGGGTGAGAACCTGGCGGAAGTATCGTGGTGTACTTCCGATAACGAGATCAAACCTCTGCTGGATTTTCCCTTTTAATGACATTATATCGAGATCCGATTTCCAGGCAATGTGGCTCGAGTCACAATCTCTTTTGGCCTCTTGAGCCGTGCCGGTGAGTTCATCCGCGATGCGATAATTAGAAGTATTAAAAAGTGCATGGACTGCGACAAAGATGTTAAGTTATTGGATTTGGGGTTTTGCCATTTTTTTGTTGGTTCACAAAAGGTGCACAAATTATTATATGCGAGTTAAGTACTTTAAGATTTAAATAAAACTTAGCATATTTAAAGCATTGTATCTGAATTCGTACACTAATAAACTTTTTCCTTGGAGGATTATGTTAAATGAACTATTTTAGTTGCTTACGGGACTGTTGCCACAAATATTCTTTTCATCGAATTATTTTAAAATAAAAAACTAATATGACTATTTTGTTCTACGTTGCCACACAGAATGTTCTTTATCAAAAATTGTGAATAAAAAATTATTATTTAGATTCAATAGAGAAATTTAAACGAAATAATTTTAATTCCTGTACTATTAGCATCACTTTTGTTAATAATAAGGAAAAAGAGTTTCAATTAAACATTGAAAAGAATGTCAATTTTCACGGGAAATTTGCATTTCTGTTCATTATTTTAATTTCAAAGCAATTGCGGAAATTAAAGCATTCACTGATATTTTTTTCCTCTATAATTCTTCACAAGAATTCATTTCTGTGTTAGTAATTCCTATTTGTAAATGTTAATGATTGTTTGAATTTTATTAATAAATTAATTTGATATGCGGTTTTGAATAAATCAACACGTTTTGTTTTGTACAATTTATTTAAAAGCAAGTTAATAAATAAATTGGTTGAGGATTTTAAATCCTTTTGTCTGTATTAATCCATATTGAATGTCCCAACGACATTCAGTATAAAATTGAAAACAAGCAGTCATTTTAATATTTGTTTTAAAGTTTCATAAATTTTAAGAGCTGATATGGAAATGAAAATCTCTGGTAAATAAACTGTTATTTAAATCAAATATATGTTATTTATTCTTCTATAAAATTAACTATTAATATATTCAGCCATATATCTCATATTCTTAATATTACTATTTTTTAATTATGTCTATATTTTATGTAATTAATCTGATTTCATAAATAAAAAAACAATTGTAGTCAATACAATACTAGTATTAGAACTGCGGGGCCTGATAGCCGATTGAACGCTCGGTGTCACAGGTTTTGGGTTTGTGTCCCGGCGATGCCGGGGAATGTTTGTAGATTTTTGGAATTCACTTTAAATCCTAGGTCCCGGTATAATATGACTGTTGGTCGTAGGGCTGGCATCCCTACTCCGTAAAAATAAAACGTGTCCTGTCTCGAATTCTGCCAGTAGGCAAATGGTTTTGACTTACCATGGAGCTGTTGCGCCAATGATGATGATTAGAACAGTGCTTATATTAATTTCCTCTAGAGTGGTGCTCGAACTGAGGATGCTCAGTTCAAACCCCGATAAGTGAAACTAAGAGGAAATCTTCAATGCCTATGCCAGTACAGACAAAATAATATGTAGACTTGAAAGACTTCCTGCAAAGGTTTGATTTGTCGCTCTACGATCATTTTGTGTACGTTTTTTGCTAAATAAACTGAGAACTACTGTTTAACGTGGATATCTAACCATTAACAAACATTCATGCCAACGCCAGGATTCAAAACTGAAGCCTGGAGTACGAAAGGTAACAATACTAGCCAATTGGCCATCAAGCCGCCTACACTCCGTGAGGCAAACTGTATGTTATTGGATCTATTTTTAAACGCGAATAACGTCAGATCAAAATGATCGGTATTCAAAATCAATATTTTTATACTCATTATTTTATAATTTATTGTCTTAAATGTAAAATGTGTAATTATTTTATTAAATTTGCCATTAATTTTGCTTTCCGAATAAGCTTGCTTTTCGTAATATATTTTATTAAGCTGTATTAATTCGACACAGATATAAAATCCTATTAAAAAGTGTTCAACATAGTCGAATCATAAATCTTGATTCCATCATTGAAGAAAATTATAAAAATTATTAATTTCTTTCGAACTAGGTATTCATTATGTTAAGCACTCTTTCTCTTTTTCCAAATTCGGTATGTGCTTAACTTTTGCTCTTTAGCATAAATCAACAACGTTTGTAATTAAACTTGCATCATTTCCAATTACTTAATAACTAATTTTCTTTTCTTTTTGTCAATACTAATTCGTCGATGATCAATAAATTTATGAAAAGAAAAGAAACATTTTTCATTTCTTTCCGTTTTCGCCTCTAAAGGTATTGCAGCTATTTTTAATAGGCCTGATATGTCTATTTTACTATATCAAGATATTTTGAGGAAGGTATTAAAAAGTGTAGATTCCAGATTTTTAGAGTTTGGTATAAATAATATTTCACTAAATAATAATTAATGAAAAGTAAAACACACAGTTAAAATTTAGAATTGATTATCCGGTAGATCACCTCAAGTAAAATATTACAAAAAATTTTATCAGCTCCCTATCCCAGTATCATGTTTTTTAATCTCATTATTCTGCTGGTTATAACAAAAAAAATCCATAACGATCCTTTTTTCATTATATTTCATATTGTTACTCTCTTTTTCGTTAGCAGTCTCCCTTATTCTCGGTAAGGTCAAATTACCCAATTAGCAACATTTTCGAAGGGTCTCTGGCTTCACGGACATTAAGAACGCGTCACTCTAAACTAATGAGCGTGGACGGCCCTTCTTTTCCTTTTTTAATGGGTTCCGAAATGTAGAAAAAAAGATTTCATTAAATAAAATAAAAATTTGAAGAAGAAGCGTAAAAAAATTCTAATCGTTAATTTCTAGGCAGAATATTTTTTTTTTTAATTTTTTCTACACTCCTAGATTTTTTTTATCGTCTTCAATCCATTTTTTTATTTAATACTTTAATGGGTCTCTAGTCTGGAATACGGTTACTCATAAATCTAGGAAGAAATTATAAAGTAAAAGTCGTGAAGATGGCTGACGGGTTTTTTTTTTTTTTTAATAAAATAAAAAAAAAAAACACTTTTTCCAAGTACACTCAGAACTATAGAAGAAAAAAAGATAGTGCTTGCAACCAGATATTATCTGTTCATTTAAATTTACATTGATAACTCAGTGACAATATTTCATTAAAGAATTTATTTAATATAATTCTTGATGAAATACTCTTTTCTAAGAATGATATTGAAAGATGAAGATAGATTGAGCTTTGTATGGGTTTTAATGGTATTGCTCCCCTTTTTTTTTTTTTTTTTTTTCATAAATAAGCTCTCAGAAAATTTGGTTAAGATTCGTAATAGCTAGGTTGTCGGGTTTTTTTCATGCTATAGATTGTTTTCATAAGCAGATAAAAAAAGATTAGAAACTGCATTGAAAAAATAAACCAGAAAAAAATGGTTTATGCGGAGAATTTAATAAAAAAAATATATTTTTCTTTCATTTTGGTGTGAAAAAAATCTGTTTTTAGGTGTCAAAGGCTAGGAAAGTAAATATTGATATAAACTAGAGGAGAACATCCCATTTATTACTGTTTGTATTCGTTTAATTCAAAAGAAGTAAAGTATTTGAATAAGGTTAATTTGAAATGAGTTAATCTACTTGAAAATAAATGCCTTTTGAATTCTGTTTCTGTCAGACTGTTTAAGTGACGTATTTTCCATTATCTGAATGCTAAAAGGTTTTTATTTGATTTGTGAATTGAGGTTTGATAGATTTCATTTTTTAAGAGCTTGCTTGATAATATCTACTAGAATTTATCTACATTAAAAAAATGTTTAAAAATATTTCTTAAACGCTAATTAAGTATCGTAATATCAATGTTGTTTATTGCAATAATTTGTATAATAATTGCAAACAAACATTTTATTTTATAACGCATGGATCCTATCTTTTCTTTGGTAACTAGTTAAATACTTATACTTATGATACTTTACACACACAAAGGTTGAAATCTATAAATACGAAACATTTTTTTTTTTTACTTTAAAGAAAGGAAGAGATATTTACATTATTTATATCTAGCATTTAATATATCGTAAACAAAACATGTTATTTTACATTAGAAATTATTAAATCGTAATCATTTAAATATCAGTTATAAATTAATTCATATTGATATAATTATTTCATTATTAATTTAGAGTAATTTATTAGAGTATTAATTTATTAAATTATTTTATTTTATTTATTTTTGTTGGAGTATTATTTTATATATTTTTTATTAATTAAAAGAATTACATTTTAATATATAGATATTTTATTACATAAAGTAGAGTAATACACATAATTATTATTACTTTTAATCGATATATATATGTATATTAAACAAATCTTTCATATGAGGAAGTAAAGTTCCTGTCATCGTAAAATAATTTTTTAACTTGTGAAAATTTAAATAAAAAAAAAAAAAATTTAAACTGGATTCATTTGTAAGTGATCAATTAATCACTTTGATGTGACGATTTTTAACAGTGATGTAAAAACATATCTTAATTTTTTTGTTTTATTAATATTTGATAATTTTATATTGATAGGAATTCAAAAGGAAAATAAAATTTGGAAAACAATTAAAGTGCACAAAATACATAACGTCCACATTTTTGGCCACTGAACGTTAATAGTAACCTATAAATAAATTGACTTCATACATTATTCATTATTATACCGGGCATTAATTATTAAAACTAAATATATTTAATATATCTGGTATTATTTTTATCGGATAATAACTATTAGTTGAAATAATCCACAACACTGACAGTCGAAATACAACTTAAAGCTATTTTCACATTTATAGCTGTACACCATAAATAGTACAGCCAATTTATAAGATTTGCATGCATAAGATGCATTTTTTTATTGAGAGATAATTTATTATAAAATTTATTTTCTTTTTATTAATGAAAGTAAATATAAATAAAAAAGCTGTGTCCACATATGTGAATAGCTAACATAATAGTGAAGAACTCAACTTTTCGCACTCGACACCGGTCTTAAACCGAAAACCACAAACTTCACCACAACCAAATTCCACAGAATCAGCCAAGCTCTTTCAAAGCGGTTAAAACTTTCTTTTTTCTCCCCGCCCGAACAACTCCTGTTGAAAGTTGATAACTCTAAGAAATTCGCAAAGAGGTTAATTCTTAAATTAAGTGGGCATGGACTAATGATGAGCACAGTTCGGAGAGCAATACATCATCAAAAACACCCCCTCTCCTCTCAATCTTCACCAGAAAGATGACACAACCCTTCACCCTCCTTCTAACAACCCTTTTTATTTTTATCGGAAAGATATGTCTCAGATTACACCGTGCTTTACGTATTTTAACCAATCTATAGATTTTTCCTTCCTCTTCTTCTGCAATCGGTTACAGCCCTTTTCTAGTGTCCCGAGGGGCACCCAATTTATTCCAGCCCCTCCCTGTCACCCCAGACCCTCCCCCCACCACTTCCCTTTAATTTTCTTCTTCCACCTTGTATCCTTGATTCCATTAAGGATCTTATGCATTTTCAAGCGGTTTCTCTCTTAAAACTGTTACCAGTTTCTGGCACGAGAGTACTCAATGGAATTTCGAGACTTCCTTCGATGGCATTGTCCCCTTGATCTTTAAGTGGGAAGGCATCGCAGATAATGGGCTTGCTTTTCCCAAACGAAGTAGGTAGCACACCTGCGGTGTGAAGTGGGGGTTCGGAGAGGTGGAACCCGGCGGAAGTATCGTGGTGTACTTCCGATAACGAGATCAAACCTGTGCTAGATTTTCCCTTTTAATGACATTATATCGAGATCCGATTTCCAGGTAACGTGGCTCGAGTCACAATCTCTTTTGGCATCTTGAGCCGTGCTGGTGAGTTCATCCGTGATGCGATAATTAGAAGTATTAAAAAGTGCACTGAGTGCGCCAAAGCTGTTAAGTTATTTTCTTTGATGTTTTGTCATTTCTTTGTTGGTTCACAAAATGTGGGATGGTGCATTATAAAAAATGAATAGGTTTGTTAAATAAATTTTTTTTTATCTATATTCTTTCTTAAAAATAGCAACAAGTGATATTTTCGCTAAGTTATGAGACTTTATAGAATACAATAAAATTCGTTACATTTTTCTACTTTAATTTATTTAATAAATTTTGTTGTTGTATTTATTCTTCTTAAGTGATTTTATATGGTGATTCGGTGGATTGAGTTACAATTTCATTTGATCTGCTATACTGAGACGCTGGATACGTTTAGAATTAAACAATTAGAAGTAATAATATATGTAGGTTGGTTGGTTGGCTCAGTGTTATTTAAGGGGACAAGGGTCAGTTTTGGTCAAAAAAATACTTCTGCTACCAATTCATTTTTCAAAGTTAGCAAGCACCAAGTGATATATTTGGAAAATTTTGCTGTTATTATGAGATTTGTAATAAACATGTTTGCAATTTTTTTTATTTATTAAATAAATCTTCACCAGTATTAAATACGTTTAAAGTCTTAAATTTTTTTGCATATTAAGAAGGGATTTCTATGTAAAATAGATTATGGCACAATTATATTTTTACCCTTGTGTTGTTAAATTCCTTCATGATAAGATAAATATAAGCGTTAAATATATCAATAATGGTAAATCATTATGTTTAAATTTATGCAAATTTACTTAATTTCCAAAAGGTGTTGTATTTAATTCCAACTTAGAGATTCTTTTTAAGTATTTTTTTTCCTGATTCCAGCTTCACATGTTACAACAAATGATAACTTTATTTATTTATTAGATGGAAGCTATAAAGACTTTTACCTGCATTAAACCTATGAACTTCACTATTTTTACTAAATTAAAATTAGTAATTAACTTTTTAATATACCTTAACTCTATATTCAACTTTATTACTCTGTAGGGGTCTTGCAAATTTATTAGCCATGAAATTAAAAAATTAGAATCCCCTCTATATTAAAAAGTTATATTTTAACTATTTTTCTTGCAAAAATTCAATCCATCTTTTTTCCAAGAATTGCAAAATTAATTAAAATGCAAACTTTCCTGTCAATCCATCACTCCGTAAATCACAAAACAACATAAATTTGAAAACATAAGCATTCACTTACGCAGTTTTAAAGCTTTCTCAATACCGAAACCGCCAGCGCATCGTAAATAATTATCAATTCGGTTGAAGAATTTTCCAAAATTGTAACGAAGAATCCATAATTTGGCAGCACTGGCGAGAAGAAAAAGGCCTCCAATACATCAAGCCAATAATTGAATTGTCTGCTAATGGATCAATTACTGTCAAAGATTGAAAATATCGCCCAATTCTGCATAATTGCTCTGACTTATGAATATTAATTCTAGCCCTGAGATCCGGTTATTGGCATGGCACATGACATTTACCTCCTTTTTTTAAATTCTTTGAAACACAGAGTCATTCGTAATATGCGTTTGTAAATCAAGAAATATTACTGGCGTGAATAAGTCATAGAGCACCATGATTATACACCTGTGCAAAGTTAAGTTAGGGTCGCCTTCGCAACTGATGATTGGCGGAATCAATCACGAGTAGTGAAAGCACTCTTTGGTTGTTGATTGCTAATGAGAAAGGGTGAGAAGATTTAGATTAAAATATAATTCTTTAAGAGAATCACTTATCCTTATTACATTCGCAAACAATAAGAATTATTTTGCAATTTTTCACTTAGTGTATACATTCCCCTGTTTTATTTTGTGCCATCGCATTTTGCTCAATAATTTAATAATGTGTAATATAATTTTTTAAACAGTTTTTCTGCGTTTATGCATTTGGTCCTTATTCAAAATTTATTATACGTTGCAGTTTTTGCAAAAAAAATATTTATAAACCTATCATGTTGGTACTTCAATTTAGTTCTAAAGAATACACATTTATAAGTCTACTCCAGTAACTTGTATAATCACCACTCTTGATAACAAACATAGCATTTTATTATTGGTTTGTCAAACTCTGAAGTTGTGTCTGGTTTCATGTTAATTAACTGCCACATCATTGGCCCTACATGTATTAATTGTGGCAGGTCAAGGTACCTTGCTTCATGGAGTGGTTGTGAAATATTTCCAAACCCTCCTTCCAAAGTTCAACAACTGCAAAATCCAACTGAGAAGCTGCAAGTATTCACTAGATTTTTTGCTGAATAAACCAGTATTGTTTTTATCAAGATGAATCCTCCTAATGCCCCGTGCCCCCCTCCTAATGCCCCCATGATTCTCCAAATCATATATTTCAATATACACTAGAAAATATTGAGAGAGATATCATATTACTTTAGTATTTTATTTTTTCTGGTATAAAACTGATGAAAGTCACTTTAAATTTAGGAAAACGGAACGTCAAAATAATGAATGAAAAATACAAAAATAAATTTATTTCAAAATTCTTCGAAATGCCTTAATGCTTTTTGCTTTTATTATTTCAAAAAATAACCTTATTTTTTAAATTTATTTTCTTGTAAGACTATTATTTTAAATGAAAAATAAGTAGAAAGCTCTTCATTTCTTTTTTTTTTTTTTTTTTTTTTTATGTAAGAACATTTATAAAATTTGTTTGTGTTACTATTCAAAACGTATATCTTTGTAAAAAATGGATATACTGTCATTAGCAAGAATATTTCGTAAAATATTTTACGAATTATTTTACGTTTAGTAGATAGCATTTGCTCTTTAAAGTAGCAACATACTTTCATCTTAAGCATTGTCAAGAAAAGGCATGCATTGTCCTTGACAACTACTTTAGAAAATAATTGGATAAATAAAAAAATACCATAGAAGTTAAAAACACATATTTTTTTTTTTATTATTTCGTTCCAAAACTTCGCAGCAAACAATTTTCAAAAAACATTTTTATAACATTTTTAATAACATAAAAAACCGTATTTTTTTTTTTTTTTTTTTTTACTCCATCAGATTTTCATGGCACCAGATCGAGCCATTAGCTAACTTATTGTTGAAGTATTAGTTTTCAATTTATTTATCACACTTATTGCATTATATTTTTAAAATTAAATGTTAATAGTTTAAAAAGGAAAGAAATAGTTGGTATTCTTGAGCAAGAAAGTCTGTTTTATTTAATCAATTTATATTATCAGGTTTTATGAGTTATTTATATTTATTTATTTACTCATTTATTTATATTATGAGTTATTTAAAATTGCAAGCCTTCATGAGTTAATTATAATCTCAAAACCCTCTCAACCATTGATTTCTTTTAATAAAATTTACCAAAACAAAAAGGGCTTTATTTCCTGCAGCCAAGCAGAGCTAGATCATATTCGCTTGTAAATTTATACTGCAAAAAACAAGGTATAAATTATATATATATAAATTAAATTAGTATAAACTAGAATGCAAAAAAATTGGTATACATATCAATTATAATATCCACATTGGACTGGTATCCACATTGACTGTATGTAAGACTTAAAAGTGTGTGTAATGGAGATTAAAATATCGAAGAAAAATTGACAAATAAGATATATGTTATAAGGTATATTTCATCTTAGGAGGTATATTTTTCTCACAACATGAATTCACACCGAAAATCAGGCAGCTCACAAGAACTTTATGGCAGCTGTGCCCACTTGTACCACGACGTTCTTTTCAGGTCCTTGATAACCTGGAACATGAAATGAAGCAATGGTCTGACTCGTGAACTCCATGCATTTTATATGATTTAGGTTGGAAGATCTAGCTGGTTTACTCAACTGGTGAATATCATACTTTTCCAGAAATTCGTCAACCAGCTTATATGGATGTGAATTGTCATCCGTTAAAATAAAATTAGAACAGTTGCACCCCTGAAAAGATAAACATAAGACTCCAACATCTAGAGAAGAGACTCCATAAGACTCCAACATCTCATTGGCCCAAATTCGAAGTTACGCTAAGGGATTCTTCTATGAAAAAAAGTGTGGGGAACGCAAACAACTGGTCTTCTAAGCAAACCTTTCTCGGGTAACCTTCAGGAATTAGTAACCCATTATCATTAAATAAAACACTTAGCTTTCACTGACTTTAGTATAAATATATGTAACCTTCCATGAATCTAATATATGTCTTTAAATGTGTTAAACATTGTATATGTATCGTGTTTGTGCGTGTAAATAAAGTTACATGTTCTCCAACCTGTATCTCAAGCATCAGTCCAACCACATCGAATTACAATCCAGCTACATAACCTGAACACTATAAACTTAATTTTTAGAAGATCCCTTCTTTTCTACAATTAGGGCATTTTTCTAGTACTGAAATCTACTACTTGGCTATAGTGCTTTATAATTAAATTACTTATGAATAACAGCTTCGACGCGACGTTTTACTATAATAATTGTTTTAGAATAAGTTAATTTTAGTTAAAATTTAAAATGGCAACATATTTTATTTTTTATAAAAATGTGTAAAGAAATCCTTTCAATCTGTTATTTTAAGAAATATTGCAGAAAACTCAACAATATAATCTAGTCTAGATCAATACTTTAATCTAAAATCCCTCACAAGACTAGTTTAACTGAATATTCTTCTAATAATCCCAAATATCTGCCTGTGTTTACCACGTAAACTCGAAACCTAAACAGGTAGAAAATAGTGCGATTTCTTCCAATTCATAGGTTTCGAGATCACCTACAAACTGGACAATCGAACCTTATGCGCGGAAACCGTCATTCGATTTGAGAAATCATTTTCCTTTCTCTAATCCCACGCTATCCTGTTCTCCCGACGGACTCCCGGATCTTTTTGAAGATTCCCTTCGTTTCTCGTTTCCCGGGAATATCTCCTTCTGAAAAGAAAGTTCTCTCTCTCTGAACCACGACCCGAGCCGGGAAGAATGATTTATCTCCCATTCGAAGGCGAGAGATTTCATTGTATTTCGCAGGAAAGTTTGGTCAAGTTGGAATAATTTATCACATCTTTCAGGTTCCTCACAGATTTTAAGGAATTAAAATTTAATAATGACTTTTTTTTTTCATTTAAATTTCATTATTTTCAATATTAATAGAAATAGAGATTATCTTATATCATATAGAAATAGGGATATTGTAAAAATAGAGATTGTCTTATAACTGTTGGACAAGTAATAAAAGTGTTTACAAAAGTTAAAATAGTTTAGTGAAAGTAACAATATATAATAAAAATAATTAACTAACAACATAATTTCAAAATAGCTAACAATATAACTACAAAATAATTAATAATATTGACTACAAAATTAACTAACGATAATAAAAAATAACTAACTTCAAAGGAGGAAAAAATTTTCAATGTGAGATGTTTTTGGTTTCTCCAAACACAAGTAATATTCGATTTCATGTTGTGTGTAATGGCAAGCATATGAAAAGTTATGGGCTTTTAAACAAACACAATTGCTTCTTAGCTCCTCACAATGTTTTAAAAGGTTTAATTCGTAAATGAATAGATATAAAAAATTATTTTTGCTAGGATATATTGCATTTATGTTAAAGTAATTTTGTAATTAAAAATGAGGAAACAGAAATGCTTGAAGAATGACTAATGAACAAATAGAAAATGCCTTATTTAAAAATTGCTTTTGAAAAGAAACTACTTGTTTGTTTGTTATAAGAATAAATGTTCTTATAAGCTTTTATATACCCAGAAACACAATAAAATTGTAAAACAGGCTAATCTGAATATGTGAAAATCCTATTCAAAAACTGAAAAATACATCTATACTTTAGACTATCTAATTGTTTAACTTGAAGTTTGATACATATGGGGAAATGCGTTGTTAAAAATAGTTGACAATAATTTAATACCATTGTATTTAATCTCATTTCTATATTGCATACGTAAAATAAGATATCGTTTTAAAATAAATTGGTTATTTTCTAATGTCAGGCATTTTGATCCGAGAACATTCACAGCATATACGTAAATTTAGTGTAATATTTTTCATTTAAAACAATAACTTATTTCTTTCTTTATATAAGTTTGAAAACAAAAACCATAATAATGCATTTGTATCTTTATTGATCAATTCTATAATTACAATTAAAAGATGTTAATAGATTTTAAAAGGTTATTGCAATTGCCCATATATATTCACTCATTTGCATTTCTTTAAAACAATTAATAGATGAATTTGTAAATAAAGGTTAACTATAAGAAATGAAAAATTCGAAAACCTTTTCATAAAAACATTTTTAATAATTTCCTTGCAAAATAAGGCTTTTTCAAAGGTATGTTTAAAGAACAGAGAATAAATTATTACATGTTAATTAAGTATTTTAAGATTTAAGTAAAACTTAGCATATCTAAAGCATTGTATCTGAATTCGTATACTAATAAACATTTTCCTAAGAGAATTATGTTAAATGAACTGTTTTAGCTACTTACGGGACTGTTGCCACAAATATCCTTTTCATCTAATAATTTTAAAATAAAAAAGCCAATAAGAATATTTTATTCAACGTGGCCACACAGAATGTTCTTTATCAAAAATTGTAAATAAAAAAAATATTATTTAGATTCCCTTGAGAAATTTAAGCGAAATAATCTTAATTCCCGTATACCGTTAGCATGCCTTTTGTTAGTAACAACGAAAAACAGTTTCAATTAAACATTGAAAAGAAAGTCAATTTTCACATTTGCATTTCTGTTCATTATTTTAATTTCAAAGTAATTCAGAAATTAAAGCATTCACTAATATTTTTCTCTCTGTAATTCTTCAAAAGAATTCATTTCTGTGTTTATAATTCCTATTTGTAAATGTTATTAATGATTGTTTGAATTTTATTTATAAATTAATTTGATATGTGGTTTTGAATAAATCAACACATTTTGTTTTGTACAATTTGTTTTAAAGCTAATAAATAAAGAATAAATAAACTGGCTGATGATTTTAAATCCTTTTGTTTGTAATACTCCATATTGAATGTTGCGGGAATATTCAGTGTAAAACTGAAAACAAGCAGTCATTTTAATATTTGTTTTAAAGTCTCATATATGGAAGATACGGAAAATAAGAAATTCTGGTCAATAAACTATTATTTAAATCAAATATATGTTATTTATTCTTCTATAAACTTTCATTATTAATATATAAAGCGATATATCTCATATTATTAACATTATTATTTTTTAATTGTATGTATTTAATCTGATTTCACAAATTAAAAAATAATTGCAGCCAATGCGATATTTGTTGAGTTTATATTGTCTACAATTATTCGTAATTGTAGCCAATACAATATTGATATTGTAACTTTGTTTATATTTATTTCCATATGAATGGTGCTCGAACTAAGGATTCTCAGTTCAAACCTCGATAAATGAATTCGACAGGAAATCTTAAAATGTATTCCTGTATAGACATGATAGCCATGTAGACCAGGAAAGACTCCCTGTTGATGAAAAGTAGAATAGGAGGAGGGTTGCTAATCCCACACAGTTACCACCTCAGAGGATTTCACTTTAAATTAGTGTGAAAACAGTGAGTGTCAATTTAGCCAGATTCTATGAGGCAAACTGGACGACGTTGGATCTGTTACATATTTGTTTTAAAAGCGAATGACGTCAGTTTAAAATAATCGGTATTCGAAGACAATATTTCTGTACAGGTTATTTTGTAATTTTTTTTAAACTTAAAATTTGTAATTATTTTATTGATTTAATATTCTACACTTACAGATGTGACCCGGTCTTTCCCAACACGCTTGCTTTTCGAAATATATTTTATTATGCTATACGATGTGGATTTAAAATCCAAATAAAATTCTTAATGAAAAATGGTCAACGTATCAGAATCCAGAACATTGATGCCATCATTGGAGGAAACTTCAAATATTATTAAATATAAAAAAGAAATTAATTTTAAAATTGTTCGATTAATTGAAACAATTAACCATATTAAAAACACCTAATCGCTTATATAATGAATAAAAAGAAATTCAAAGTAGTGAAATCTGGGGATCATGGAAGTAATTCAAGAACTTCTCATGCATACTGCTCATATTTATACCTGTTTGTTGCACATATTAGCACACAGTATTTCTGACATTAGTATATAGATAATAATTTCTCTCACTAACTAAATCTCGTTTCAAGTATTTAATAATCGAAAAATTATGCTCCGTCTCTCTTCGTTTTCGATTTTCATTGGATTAAAAATATAACTTCTAAGAGTGCTGATATCAATTTCATAAGACCAGACGTAGCCCCAATACAGCGTCTTTATCTCGCTTTTATTGGTGTAGATATCTATGTTCGAAAATTATTTAAAAAAGGACTTCTGTTTGTATTCTGTACATACTAAAACATGTTACTCAAAACTTTTCTATTATCTTTTGACTTTTTAGAAGCAATCTCACTTTGACAATTCTTTACAAATTCAAGTTCCCTTTGAAGTTACATTAAGAAATAAATTTATTTATGATTCTTTCCGCATATCCCTTTAATTTTTAGATCTTGTACATAAAGTAATAAATTTTTATTATTACAATTATTTTTGGTTTATTTTGGAAAACTGAGTCTGTAAAAGTATTGCATTATGAAAAAATTTTTAAATAACACTTTCATAACATACATAATATTTTCAAAATATCTTAAAAAAGATTTATTTAATTGAACTGTCAGATACAATTTAACCTTATACGTACTTTATTATAACCTATCATATATTCTTTACAATGAAAGAGAATAGAAGAAAAGTTGTTTACAAACTAAATATAAAGCATAAAATAATAGCAAAAGGAATAAGAAATTTTTTAAGATGTTCGCTTTGATTTCTATTTAATATGTTTTATTTTTCTAATGCAGCTAGAAAACACTTAGACAGTTGTCTTTGATGCCTTACGGCAAACGCTGCACCGCGTTACTCACTTAGGACTGCCCTGGAGGTACGTGTAGCTAAAAGATAAGCTACGGACGTTGAGTAACAATACCTCCGCAACCACTCAACGGTCATGTTTGACCGGGACCTATGGTTTAAAATGGAATCCGAACAACTACAAACATCTATGGCACCGCTGGGACTTGAACCTGAAACCTGTGATACCGAGCGCCAGATCACTAGCTACTCGGCCATCAGGCCCTTTTCTATTTAATATTAAACCACAAAAATAATATTTAATAGTACATAATTTATATATAATTGAATTGGATCAACTGATTCTTATGGATAGATTTAATAGAATATTATATTTAGTGTATTTGATTTGAAAAAGCAGTTTAGTAGAAAGTTCCTGTGTCTGCGGATTGAAAGCCGTTATGCCATGATAAATCTGTAGGCCATAAAGTTCTTCCATTGAGCTCAAGGAGATTTGGTTTTGTTTGTAGCTCTACAGTCATATTTTGCACACTTTAGGCTAATTATACCAGGATCTACAGTTTAACGAGTATTCCGAACCCTCACAAACATTCATGCCACCGCCAGGATACGAACCTGAAACCTGTAATAAAAAAGACCAGAGTGGTATACGATTGACGATCAGGGCTACCAAGCTCGAGGAGAAGTATGAACCATCGGGTGAAAACTTCATGTTATTCAATCTAAATTGTGAGATCACTATGCGAATGCAGTGAATAATTTAGGAAACTAACAAATGCCATTTATTCAATTCCTACTATTACCTCACAAGGTGTTTTTAAGATAAAAACATACATAAAAAGTGTTTTATGTACGATTGAAAATATGATCAAGATTCATATTTTCAATCGTACATAAAACACTTTTTATTCATCCACTCAAGTTCAAGTACATTTTTTTAAACTTGTAGTGGATGACACTGGATGTTAATACAGTTTTTTCAAATATTAATTCATTAATTAAATTTAATTAATTACTTTCATTTTTTTTAGATTTAAGTTGCATGTATCTACCAATAGATGGCACCAGATGTAAGAGGAAAATTTCAACTTTTATTTATTAAGGACTTTTTTTCAATATAGTGAAAAAAGTAGGAATCGACTTAAAAAATTTTTTTTTATATTATTTGTTTTTCTTGATTGATCAATAACACAATATGTTGAAAATAAATAAAATGCTGTCTCTAGCAGGAAAATTAAAAGACAAATTTATATTTGGAGAAATTGAATTACTTGTTTTGTGACCAGCAAGCCTGATGAATAGAGCAGTCTGTTTATAGTATCATATTCCACTGATTTATGTTAACCTTTCGATATTAGTGCGCGTGTGGTTTTACACACCACGTTCATTTTTAGTTCCTGAACACTGAAAATAAAAACTGAAAAATAAAATATTATACTGTATTTAAAAATTAGACGATTTATATTTAGAAAACTTGCATTTGATGTTCACTGAAATAATATCCGTTATGAAGGCACATGATTTATTTCTATTCTGGTATGAATTTACTCAATCGGGAAAAAGGAATATTTTGACCTCTATTACCTGAGATGAAAAGTAACATCACATTTTTTTTCAAATGAAACAAAATATACATGGCTTTGTTATGAATTTATAGTGAAATTTAAATTTATCTTATAAAAATTTCTCATTCACACCTTTAATCATGCGAAATGTATTTAGCAACTCTTCCAATTTGTGTTATCAGGAATTCCTTATTATTTGACAATGTAATAAGTATAAGCGATTCCATTAAAGAATTATCTTTTAATGTAAATCGTCTCACCCTATCTCATTAGTAATCAACAACCAAAACGTGCTTTCAATACTGGTGATTGATTCCACCCATCATCAGTTGCGAAGGCGACCCTAACTTAACTTTGCATAGGTGTATAATCATAATGCTCCATGACTTATTCACGCCAGTAATATACCTTGATTTACAAACGCATAGAATGAACGACTCTGTGTTTCAAAGAATTTAAAAAAAGAAGAGGTAAATGTCATGTGCCCTGCCAATAACCGGATCTCAGGGCTAGAATTAATATTCATAAGTCAGAGCAATTATGCAAAATTGAGCGATATTTTCAATCTTTGACAGTAATTGATCTATCAGCAGATAATTCAATTATTGGCTTGATGTATTGGAAGCCGTTTTCTTCCCGCTAATGCTGCCAAATTATGGATTCTTCGTTACAATTTTGAAGAATCCATCAACCGAATTGATAATTATTTACCATGTGCTGGCGGTTTCGGTATTGAGAAAGCTTTAAAACTGCGTAAATGAATGCTTATGCTTGCAAATTTGTGTTGCTTTGTGGTTTCCACAGTGATGGATTGGAAGAAAAGTTAGCATTTTAACTGATTTCGCAAATGGAAAGTTTTTAATTCTTAGAAAAAGACACATGGTTTGAATCGTCGCAAGAAAAATAGTCAAAGTTTAACTTTTAAAATAAAAATGATTATGATATTTTAATTTCATGGCTAATAAATTTTCAAGAAACATAAAGAAAGATAAAGTTGAATATCGAGTTAAGGTCAATTTTAAAACTACAATGTCATAAAATAATCAAGTATGAGTGTCATTAGAAGGATATGATTCCTTACCGAGTTTTTACAATGGGAAGATATAGTTTTAGACTGGCGTATAATTATTTTTTAACCCTTGAACATATACTTTTTTTACCATAATAAAAAAATATCTATCGAATAACTTTATTAAGAAATTTAGACACAATTTAATTTGAATTTTTTTATATTAATAACTTTGGTTTTCAATTTTTTATTAAGTGTTTGGCTTAGCATGCCCAAAACCGACCTTTGTGTGTTAAATACCACTAAACCAAACAAACAAACTACATACATTATTACTTCTAAATGTAACTCAATCCACATATTTGGAAACTGAATCACCCAGAAATCCACTTAAAAAGAATAAATACAACCAACAAAATTTGTTAAATAAATAAAAGTAGAAAAAGCTAACAAATTTTATTGCATACCAAAATCGCATAAATTAAAGAAAGTATCACTTGCTGCTATTTTAAAGAATGAATATATAAATAAAAATAATTTTTTAACAAATATACTTACAATGTACCATACCACCTTTTGTGAACCAACAAAGAAATGGCAAAACCTCTAAGCCAATAACCTAACATCTTTGACGCCCTCAGTACTTTTTAAGTACTCAGTACTTTTTCAGTAAGCCCTCAGTACCTCAGTGCACTTTTTAATACTTCTAATTATCGCATCACGGATGAACTCACCGGCACGGCTCAAGAGGCCAAAAGAGATTGGGACTCGAGCCACATTACCTGGAAATCGGATCTTGATATAATGTCATTAAAAGGGAAAATCCCGCAGAGGTTTGATCTCGTTATCGGAAGTACACCACGATACTTCCGCCAGGTTCTACCCCTCCGAATCCACACTTCACAGCGCAGGTGTGCCCCCTACTTAGTTTGGGAAAAGCAAGCCCATTATCTGCGATGCCTCCCCACTTAAAGATCAGGGGACAATGCCATCGAAGGAAGTCTCAAAATCCCATTTAGTGCTCTTGTGCCAGAAACTGGTAACAGTTTTAAGACAGAAACCGCTTGAAGATGCATAAGATCCTTAATGGAATCAAGGATGCAAAAGTGGAAGAAAAAATTAAAGGGATTTGGAGTGGAGGGGAGTCTGGTGTGGCGTGGTGGGGTTGGAATAAATTGTGGGCCCCTCGGGACACCGGAAAGGGGCTGTAGCCAATTGGAGGATTGGAGAAGAAGAGGAAGGAAAAATCTACGGATGCGTTAAAATCTGGTTAAAATACGCGAAGCACGGTGTAATCTGAGACATATGTTTCCGATAAAAATAAAAAGGGTTGTTAGAAGGAAGGGTTAAAGGGTTGTTCCATCTTTCTGGTAAAGATTGTGAGGAGATTTGGTGATGTATTGCTCTCTGAAGTATGTTCATCATTAGTCCATGTCCTCTTAATTTAAGAATTGACCTCTTTGTGAGAAATTTCTTGGAGTAATCAACTTTCAACAGGAGTTGTTCGGGCGGGGAGAAAAAGAAAGTTTTTACCGCTTCGGAAGAGCTTGGCTGATTCTGTGGAATTAGGTTGTGGTGAAGGTTTTTTGATTTTGGTTTGAGATCGATGTCGAGTGCGTGGATGGTGCGAAAATTCGAATTATTCAATATTTGATTGTTGGATTCGAAGGGAAAAAATATTCCTTAAAAAATATTTATTTTTAGAATGGAGGATTCAATTTTTGTCCAATTTTTAATTGAATATGTCAAGTATAAGTCAAATCTTGAAGTATCGACCTTTAGCAGTACATAGAGGAATACTACAAAGTCCATGGCACCGCCGGGACTCGAACCCAAAACCTGTGGTAACAAACACCAGAGCGCTAGCCACTCGGCCATTCAGGCCTTCTTTTATCACACTTATTAAGTTAAATTCTAATTTTTTGTCCAAATTTTTATTGAATATGTTAAAAGTCTTAAAATATATAATTTTCGAAGTACTATTTTTTTTTAAATGTAGTAAATTGATAACAGATACTTTAATATTAGTAGTAAAGATGCAGAAAATTGAAATCATGCATATTTTTACTTAATATATGATAGTTTAACAGTACCCGACCAGAAGATATTTGCTGATTCTGGTTGTGGCGAGGTTTTTTGTTTTTGGTTTGCGGTCGATGTCAAGTGCGTAAATTCGAGTTCTTCACTATTAGATTGTTGTATTCTAAGAAAAATATAAAAAATATATATAATGATTAAAAAGATTTATTTTTAGAATAGATTGTTTTGAAAATAATTGCTAATTTTAGATCTTTGCTTGTTTCCTAATTATATATTCTTTAAATTTTGTAATTTTTATCAGAATTATTGAGTTAAATTCTTATATTCTATCCAAATTTTTATTGAATACGTTAAAAGTCTTAAAATATATAACTTTCGATGTTCTATTTTTTTCATGTAGCAAATTGATAACAGATAGATTTTTACTTAACATATGATAGTCAGACAGCAACCGACAAAAAATAATCAGTAAAATAAATAAAACTACAGAAAAAGTGGTCAATTGATCAGGTCAATTGTCAGTGGTTTTTTAATTGATTTTATTCAGATTTTTAGCAAAACACTACTCGATTACTTACTTACTCGACTACTTACTGCTTATACTCGGCGTTCTTCTCTTAATTTAACTAATTAAAGGAAGAAAGTCGAGTATAAGTGTTGAGCATTTTGAATTTTTTAATAATATACGGATTATATATTATTCTTTATAAATATGTCTTATTGTATTGACAATTATTTGTTTATATATGAAATCAGATTAAAGACATATAAATATACATAATTAAAAAACGATAATGTTAAGAACATGAGATATATGGCTGAATATATTAATAATTAAAGTTTATAGAAGAATGCTCAACATATATTCGATTTAAATAATAGTTTGTTTACCAGAGTTTCTTCATCTTTATATCAGCTCTCAATATTTATGAGACTTTAAACCAAATATTAAAATCCCTGCTTGTTTCAATTCCTTCTATTAGCTCACGTTCTCACAATTTCAACAAGATATATATATATCTTGTTGAAATTTTCAATCGTTAATAAAATACTTTTTATTCATCCACTCAAGTTAAATACATTTTTTTAACTTGCAGTGGATGACACTTGATATTAATACAGTTTTTTCGAATATTAATTCAGAAATTAAATTTAATTAACTAATTTTATTTTTTATTTTTTTAGATTTAAAATTCATATTTCTATCAGATGCACAGATAAACTTAAAAAATGAATAATAATTATTTATAAAGGATTTTCTGCAATATAATGAAAATTAAATAGGAATTGACTTTAATTTTTTTTTTTTTATAATACTTGTTTTCAGTTTTATATTGAATGTCGCTGGAACATTCAATATGGATTATTACAAACAAAAGGATTTAAAGTTTATTTATTCTTCAGTTTATTACCTTGCTTTTAAACAAATTTTACAAAACAAAATGTGTTGATTTATTCAAAACCACATATCAAATTAATTCATTAATAAAATTCAAACAATCATTACCATTTATACAAATAGGAATTCTAAACTCAGAATTGTATTCCTTTGAAGAATTACAGAGATAAAAAAAAATATCAGTGAATGCTTTAATTTCTGCAATTCCTTTGAAATTGAAATAATGAACAGAAATGCAAATTTCACGTGAAAATTGATATTCTTTTCAATGCTAAATTGAAACTCTTTTTCATTATTTCTAACAAAAGGTATGCTAACAGTACAGAAATTAACATTATTTCGCTTAAATTTCTGTAGGGAATCTAAATATTTATTTGTATTTACAATTTTTGATAAAGGGCATTATGTGTGGCAACGTTGAACAAAACAGTCTTATTAGCTTTTTATTTTAAAGTTATTCGATGAAAATGATATTTGTAGCAACAGTCCCGTAAGTAACTAAAATAGTTCGTTTAACGTAATCCTCTTAGGAAAATGTTTATTAGTATATGAATTAATTTAAAATCTTAAAATACTTAACTCGCGTGTAATAACGTAATATTTGTTGTTTGAATACATCTTTGAAAAAACCTTATGTTTTGCAAGAAAATTTTAATTATTAAAAAATTTTATGAAAAGGTTTTCGAATTTTTCATTTCTAATTGTTAACCTTTACTTACAATTTCATCTGTTAATTGTTTTATATAAATGCAAATGAATGAATATATATGAGCAATTACAATAACATTTTAAAATATTTTAACATCTTGTAGGTTTAATTGAAGAATTGATCACAAAATATACATATGCTTTAATACGGGTCTAATTTTTCTTTTGTACGCTTATAAAAAGAAGAAATTATGAAATGGAAAAAAATTAACTACACTAAAATTAATTACACTAAATTAAGTTACACTAAAATTATTTATATGTTGTGAATATTCTCAGGTCACAATGCCTGACATTTGAAAATAACAAATTTATTTTAAAACGACTGCTAATTTAACTAATACTACATAGAAATGAAAATCAATACAATGGTATTAAATATTGTTTGTTATTTTGTAATTATATTGTTAGGAATTTGTAGTTGTATAGTTATTTTGTAGTTATATTGTAGTAATATTGTTAGCAATTTTGTATTTATATTGTAGTAATATTGTTAGCCATTTTGTAGTTATATTGTAGTAATATTGTTATCTATTTTGCAGTTATATTGTAGTAATATTGCTTCTATTTTGTAATAATATTGTCAGTTAAATATTGTATTGTATATAGTTACGTTCACTAAATTATTTTAACTTCTTTAAGCAGTTTTATAATGTGTCTCACAAGTAGAGGACAATCTATGTTTTTATAATATTCCTATTAATACTGTAAATAATGAAATTTAAATGAAAAAAATCATGATTAAATATGAATACTTTAAAATTTGTGAGGAACCTGAAAGCTATGATAAATTATTCCACGTCGACCCACTTTCCTGCAAAATACAATAAAATCTTTCGCCTTCGAGTGGGAGAGAAATCATTCTTCCCGGCTCAGGTCGTGATCTAGAGAGAGAGAACCTTCCTTTCAGAAGGAGATATTCTCGGGAAACGAAAAAAGGAAGTGAATTTTCAAAGAGTCCGTGGGGAGAACAGGATAGCGTAAGATTAGAGAAAGGAAGATTTCTCAAATCGAATAGCGGTTGCCTTGCATAAGGTTCAATAGTCCAGTTTGTAGGTGATCTCGAAACCAATAAATTGGAAGAAATCGCACTATTTTCTACCTGTTTAGGTTTCGAGTTTACGTGGTAAACACAGGACAAAATATGGGTTCAGTTGAAAAATATTCATTTAAACTAGTTTTGGGAGTTATTTTAGATTAAAGTGTTGATCTGGTCTCGATTATCTTGTTGTGTTTTCTGAAATACTTTTTAAATATAGTAGATATAAAAGAATTTCTTTACAGTTTTCTAAAAGAATGAAATGTGTTTGTCATTTCAAATTTTATCTAAAATTAATTTAGTGTATAAGGGCTATTTCAGCAAAATGACAAAGAGTTTACTCGTTACTAATTTAATGATAAATACAATACTATAAGTAGAGTTCAAGACTAAAATGCCCCAAATTGCAGAAAAGAAACGAATTTTTACAATGAAATTTTATTTTAATATTTACTATAAATGGCAGCAAGAAAGTTCTTATAAGTTACAGAAATAAAAAATATAAACTACTTAAATTTTGAGATTCTATAACAAAGCTATTTATAAAAGTTAGGGTTTATATTTACTATTTCTATGGAAGACGTCATTACTCTAAACTGGTGTTATGATTAAAATAATTTGCATATTTTGTTGATTTTCCCGAAAAGTACTGAACGAAATGTAAAATATTGTTTCCGAACAATGGCACAAATCGATAATGTACTATATATACGTACTATTACTGTACGTAAGTACGTATACGTACTATTACTGTACTATATATACGTACAGTACTATTCATGCTGTACGTATACGCTTTTGTGAACGGTGCATTTAGAGAAATAGGCTTTATAATTGGGAGTGTGGTCATTCCTGATTTCTATTTGCTAACACATTATCTTAATTTTGTGTGGGAGGGGGGTCCGAAAAAATTAATAATTTTTTTCATGCAGTTAATTCCAAAAGCCCACAGATTAGTTTGAACGTTTGGAGGATTGAAGAAAGATATTATCTGAGGGAGAATTGCAAGCAGGACAGTCTCTTGAGGAAATTGACAAATGAATTGATGGAAATAGTTTTAAAATATTGGTAATCCGTACAGGTTTTCTATGTGGTACACATCATAACACTGTAAATGTGGAGATCATATCTTATTTGCCGTTTTTTTTTGTTTGATATTTGTATCTATTTCTTCCAAACTTCCACACCTATGAAGCTTATATGTGTGGATACCATAATCTCTGTGTATACCTACGTTTTCCATTATATCAATTTACAAATTGATATAATATCAATTTACAATCTTGCTTTGCTATGTTACTGGAAATAAAACAATTTTAATTCTGGTAAATTTTATAAAAAAATATCTATGATTGAGTAAGGATTTGAGATTTTAATTAACTAATATTTTCGGGTTTGGTATTTTAAATAATAATTCACCTAATAATATAAATTGATTAAGTAAAGCAGGCTTTCTTGTCCAAGAATTCTCAATAATTTCTTTCAATTTTAAACTATTATTATTTATTTTTAAGAATATAATAGAGTAAGTAGGGTAAATGACTTGTAAACTAATATTCTAACAATAGCTTAACTAATGGCGCAATCTGGTGTCATGAAAATCTGATGGCGGAAAAAAGGAAAGTTTTTTTTAATTTATTAAAAAAATTATAAAAAATTTCTTCATTGTTGTTTGCTATGAAGTTTTGGAACGAAATAATAAAAAAAATCCTTTTATCTTAGTTATTTTCTAAAGTAGTTGTCAAGGGCAATGCTTGCCTTTTCTTGACAACGTTTGCTATAAACGTGTGTTGCTATTTTAAAAATAAATTTAATCTAAATAAACGTAAAAGGATTCATAAAATATTTTGCTGAATCTTCTTACTAACGACAGTAAAAACATTTTTTACAAAGACATAAGTTTTGAATAGCAATAAAAACAAACTTTATAAATTTTTTAATTCTTACATTTAAAAAAATGAAGAGTTTTCTACTTATTTTTCATAAAAAATAATACCATTACAAGAAAATAAATTTTAAAAAATTTTATTTTATGAAATAATAAATGCATTAAAGCACTTCGAAGAATTTTGAAATCAATTTATTTTCATATTTTTCATTTATTACTATTTTAATGTTTATTTTTTTTAAATTTAAAGTCATTTTCATCTGTTTAGCACCAGAAAAAAATAAAATACTTAAGTAATACGATATCAATAAATCTATAAGGATATATATATATATATATATATATATTAGTTTATATAGAAATATAAGATTGCGAGAATGATTTTAAGGAAATATTTTCCTTTCATACTTTTTGATATCTTAGACACAAAATATTCTGGTTTAAAATTCACAGTTTTGTGACATAAAATAACGTAACAAGTTGCATTTGTAAACAAGAGCAGCGGCATCAAAAAATACCAAAGATACTTCACTAAGATGTATGCTTTAACGTTTCCCTTTTTATGGTTCCGCATGGGAATTTTCAATTACCTTGTTTAAAATCTCTGGGGTTCAAAGTTAGTTGAATGAAAAAGTTAAGAGCCCAAAATATTTTGAATCAAGAACTTTTGGCCAGAACTATGAAGAAAATTTCTGGTTGCAGAATTTATTATCTTATGCAAGGAATATGCAGTATAAAATATTTTATTCGTGTTTTATTCAAGCCTTTACGTTGCGAAAATATTTTGTGTCTGTAATAAAATGTTTATTTTATAGAGAACTTGAGGGTTAAAATTCTTACGAGTGAAAAGAGAAAATAGTAAGAACTGAATCTTATAATGAAAAATAGGCTTGTTGTAATAACTTTCAAGGGTTTTTAATTGAAATATCCAGGATTTTAAATGGTTCAACGTTGTTGAGCTCTGAAAAATTTACGGATGATCCAGTTAGTCAGTCGTTTAAGGTTTTCGGAGTACCTTGAATTCGCAGTGGCCTTAAACTCCTTTAGGATGTAAATATATGACTCCTATAAGAATGTTATCTGGAAGTAGCAAGGAGCAACGTGTGGGACGCACTAGCGCATGAGAAGGAGTCATTTGGAGAAAAATAATATTGACAACAAAAGCACGCTAGAGACTCGTTTCGGCAATAACTTATGTCATAACTTCTATGCATGTTAGCACTTCTCTAGTCAGCACACTTGATTTTGTACCTTTTAAGGGATACTGAACAGAAAGAATCAATTTGTATGTCGGGGTGGATAAAAATACCTGTAATTTGGAAAGTTTTATGAGGTTTGAGAAGGTGGAATGATCGTAGCAAACCCACGATGCTACCGTTTAAGGTGTTCATTTCAAATTATAGAGGCTAAATGGTGCATAATGCAATGAGCAAAACGTTTAATTTGTTATATTTCTGCAGTAAAAATTACCAACAATTAGAAAGTCAGACATTGCAAGAAGAAATGAGTTACAAGTTAGACCATGTTTGTTATCAAAAGTGATTGTATAAATGATTGGAGTGTATTTATAAATATGTATTCTTTAGAACTGAATTGTGAAGTGAGGAACAAAAACAGGATGAGTTTTTTTGTTTAAAATTATTTTTATGATCATGAATTGCGTAAAACACTGAAAAAATATTCCAAAAACACTCATTACACATTAAAATTTCTGAGGAAAATGTGATGGTAAAAAATAAAATAGAGGGATGTATAAACTAAGTATGAAAGAGAAGAAAAAATGCATCTATTGTTGTATATTTAGGCATGGCTAATTACTTAAATATCAATCACATCTGTAATCTTATATTGTATTGTATTGACTAACACTTACGTTAGAGTTTGTTGAAAATACTACTAATAATTTCTTACACTGAAAATTAAAACTGATTTAAGCACATTTTATATATTTTATGGGAATTAGTGTTTGTGGAAACGAATTTGAACGTGATCTGACATTAAGTTCTTAAATTCGAAGTAGTGAATTACATTGATGCATGTTTATTCAGTAATTCATTAAAGAATTTCATTCTTTTTATTTTTGTTATTTTCAAATGCCGAGCAATTTTATTTAATATCCCTTTCCATAAGAGTGATAGAAGCGCAGAAAGGCAACGTTCCCCAAGATGTACTATGGTGGGCCTGCTAACACTACATCCACGTTGTGTTTCCACATTTCAGAACATTTTCTAGAACTCTGCCAACTGTATCTTTTTCCCCTCCTTTAACAAAATAACTTTTAGGTTTACAGGTTCATCGTGCCTATTCCGGGCGTAGACACTGAAATGTCTATTGCTTTGGCATTGTCTGTCAAACAACCTCTGTTCAAAGAGCCAACCAATTATATTTCTCTATTTTTCAGTTTATATGTAATAATTAGAAACACATAAGTACAATTCACAAACTATACAACACTTTGTTCATGAATTTATATAGAAACTATTATTATTATAAAATATATTATATATATATTAATTATTATTATTATCTTAGAAATATTTCTCATTCACACATTTGATTATGCAAAACGTATTTAGCAACTCTTCCGATTTGTATTATCAGGAGTTCCTTATTATTTGCGAATGCAATAAGCATAAGTGATTCCATTAAGGAATTATCTTTTAATGTAAATCTCATCCTGTCTCATTAGCAATCAACAACCAAAACGTGCTTTCACTACTCGTGATTGATTCCACCCATCACCAGTTACGAAGGCGACCATAACTTAACTTTGCATAGGTGTATAATCATGGTGCTTCATGACTTATTCACGCCAGTAATATATCTTGATTTACAAACGCATAGAATGAGCGACTGTGTGTTTTAAAGAATTAGAAAAAAAGAAGAGGCAAATGTCATGTGCCCTGCCAATAACCGGATCTCAGGGCTTGAATTAATATTCATAAGTCAAAGCAATTATGCAAAATTGGGCGATATTTTCACTCTTTGACAGTAATTGATCCATCAGCAGACAATTCAATTATTGGCTTGATGTATTGAAAGCAGTTTTCTTCTCGCCAATGCTGCCAAATTAGGGATTCTTCGTTACAATTTTGAAGAATCCATCAACCGAATTGATAATTATTTACGATGTGCTGGCGGCTTCGGTATTGAGAGAGCTTTAAAATTGCGTAAATGAATGTTTACGTTTGCAAGTTTGTGGTGTTTTGTGGTTTCCGGAGTGATGGATTGGAAGGAATGTTTGCATTTTAAGTAATTTCGCAAATGGAAAGTTTTTAGTTCTTAGAAAAAAGAAATGGGTTTAAATCTTTACAAGAAAAATAGTCGAAGTTTAAGTTTTAAAATAGAAATGATTCTAATTTTCTTAATTTCATAGCTAATAAATTTGCACAATGAAAAATGAATAAAGAGAAATAAAGTCGAATATCGAGTTAAGGTCGATTAAAAAGGTAGAACATAATAAAATATTTAATGTCTAATCATGTTATTCATGCTGCTAAACTTTAAAACTAGTGAAGCTCATAGTCGTAAGGAAATTCTTATAATTATTACCGAATAAATAATTAAAATTATCATTTGTTGTAATGTTTGAAGTAGGAATCAGTAAAAAATAACTTTAAAGTAGTCGGTAAGTTGGAAAAATACAATTACTTTTGGGAATCAACCAGCAGAAATTGAAACACAATAATTTATCCTTTATTGGCACATTTAACGTTTTTTTTTTTCTTATCATGAATAAATTCAACAACACAAGGATACTAATGGGATTGTAACATGATCTATTTAACCTAGAAATTTATTTATTAAGTAAAAGTAAAGAAAAAGTTGGATAAGGTTTATTAAAAATTTCTTAATTCTAACAAATACTTATCACATAAACCAACAAAAATGTCACTTTTGAAGGCTGCATTGGTAGAAAAACTATTTTATAGCAAAAATTTCGATCAAATTAAAAATTTTACAGAATGCCTATCATTATCATCAACAAACGAGCCATCCTGCACCACCGTAACGGTGTCGTTCAATGGTGTTCTCTTGGTGGTATCGGGTACCTGGCGCTGTCCATATGAAAGTCCGGCGTGAATCAGACTGCAAAATAAACCTGGACTCGTCGGAAAACATCACACCACACCACTGTTGCGGTGTCCACAATGCATACTCTGTACTCCAGGTTAATCGCAGGCGGCAGTGAGTTGCGGTAAGTGGAACACATCTGACAGGTCTACTAGCATATAGACCAATGTGCCCTAAGCGTCTGTACACGGTCTGCCTTGAAACTGTCGTACCGGTAGCTGAAGAGAGCTGACGAGACAGGTCTGATGCTGTGCTTCGTCTGTTTCTTTTGGCAGTAACTGCTAAATACCGGTCCTCATTCGGCGTTGTAACTCTGGGGCGACCTGTGCTGTAACATCTACTCACATTACCATCATCTTCGAATAGTTGCCAAAGCCTAGATATGAAACTCTGGGCGATTCCAAGTTCCTCAGATGCTTCCAGCTGGGTACGTCCACATTCCAGTCGTCCGATAATGCTACCACGTAAAAAATCATCCAAATTCTTCCTTTGTGCCATAACTTTGCGGTTATTGCACTGAAAGGCTTTTAAAGCGCTTGTGAACAATTTTACTTCTTTGCCACCATTCCTTATATACCCCTCTCTTACACTCTCGTCATTGTGACGTACTATCCGCGCCATCTGGTGATTTCCTGTAATTTGCATTTTCTTCTTCAAGATGTGTGTGATAATTCGACAGGTGAAATTTTTATTTTAGAGTTCAATTTCTGTGTGATTCTGAATTATCCTTAATTTATGGACATGAGTGTAAATAATAGGCAAAATTAAAAGGAGATATTAATTAATACTGGTTTACATTCTGCTTCACCAGAGTCGTCAACGGAATGTTATTCTAATTAATGATGATGTAGTTGAGAAGAATGTGATACCTTACTAATTTTTTAAGATGGAAAGATATAGTTTTGAACTAGCATATAAGTATATTTTTTTTAACATTTCAACAAATAAATTTTTATGCCATTTTTTTAAAAATATCTATCGATAATTTTATCAAGAAATTTAAATACAACTTAATTTGATTTTTTTTTTAATAATAACTTTTTCTTTTATGTGTTGAACTTTTACAAAGTGACTGACTGGCGCAGCGTGGCGCAAAACTGATCCATGTGCTGTTAAATAACATTAATCCAACCAACCAACCTACATATAATATTACTTCTAATTGTCTCATGAATTCAGCTGCACAGTATAGTAGACGAAAATAAATTGTAATTAAGTCCACATAACTGGAAATCGAATCACCACATAAAGCCACTTAAAAGGAATAAATACAACAAAATTTATTAAATAAATTAAAGTAGAAGAGGTTGATAAATTTTATTGCATTCCAAAATCGCATAACTTTACGAAAGTATCACTTGTTGCTATTTTAAAAAATGCATATAAAAATAAAAGCCAATTTTTTTAACAAACTATTCAAATCTTACAATGTACCATCCCACCTTTTGTGAACCAACAAAGAAATGGCAAAACCTCGAAGCCAATAACTTAACATCTTTTACGCACTCAATGCACTTTTTAATACTTCTAATTATCGGATCATGGATGAACTCACCGGCACGGCTCAAGAGGCCAAAAGAGATTGGGACTCGAGCCACATTACCTGGAAATCGGATCTCGATATAATGTCATTAAAAGGGAAAATCCAGCAGAGGTTTGATCTCGTTATCGGAACTACACCACGATACTTCCGCCACGTTCCACACCTCCGAACCCCCACGGTTAACCGCAGGTGTGCCCCTACCTCGTTTGGGAAAAGCAAGCCCATTATCTGCGATGCTGCTCCACTTAAAGATCAGGGGACAATGACATCGAAGGAAGTCTCGAAATCCCATTGAGTACTCTTGTGCCAGAAACTGGTAACAGTTTTAAGTGAGAAACCGCTTGAAGATGCATAAAGTTCCTTAATGGAATCAAGGATACAAGGTGGAAGAAGAAAATTAAAGGGAAATGGGTGGTGTGGGGGATGGTTTGGGGTGGCATGGTGGGGTTGGAATAAATTTGGGTGCCCCTCGGGACACCAGAAAGGGGCTGTAGCCAATTGGGGGATTGGAGAAAAAGAGGAAGGAAAAATCTACGGATGCGTTAAAATCGGGTTAAAATACGCGAACCACGATGTAATGTAAAAACATATCTTTCTGATAAAAATAAAAAGAGTTGTTAGAAGGATGGTAAAGGATTGTTCCATCTTTCTGGTAAAGATTACGAGGAGAGGGGGGTATTGCTCTCTGAAGAATGCTCATCATTAGTCCAAACCCTCTTAATATAAGAATTGACCTCTCTGTGAGAAATTACGGAGAGTAATCAACTTTCAACAGGAGTTATTCGAGCGGGGAGAAAAAGAAAGTTTTAACCGCTTCCGAAGAGCTGGGCTGGTTCTGTGGAATTTGGTTGAGGTGCCGGCTTTTTGATTTTGGTTTGAGGTCGATGTCGAGTGCGAAAATTCACTATTATTTTGTTGGATTCCAGGGAAAATATAAAATTTATATAACGATTAAAAATAAAATCATGTAAAAATATTTATTGTAAGACTAGATTGTTTTAAAAATAGTTCCTAATTTTAGATGATTACTGGTTTTATAACTTTATATTCTTTTAAGTTTCAAAATTTTATTTTTCTTAATGAGTTAATTTTTTATTATTCTTTCCAAATTTTCATTGAATAACTCAAAAGTCTTGATAATATAAAAAATTAAGTTATTTTTTTCACACTACTAAAAAACGTCCCTGGTTAATTATTTAATCGCTAACAAATAAATCCAATTTATAAAATATTTGTTGATCTAAGTTTTTACAAGTTAAAAAATATATTTTACGTTAAAAGGAATTTTACTTAAACGTATGAAAGATTTCTTTATATATATAATTAATTTAATAATAACTATGTGCATTACTCTAATTTTATAATAAAATAATTATAAATTAAAAAGATAATAATTTAAATTATTAAAAAATATATAAATAATACTCTAATAGAAATAAATAAAATAATTCAATTATTAAATAAAATAATACTCTAATAAATTACTCTAAATTAATGATAAAATAATTAATCAAAATAAAGTAAATTATACTTGATAATTAAATGATTACGATTTAACAATTTCTAACTTAAAATAATATGCTTTGCTATGTTATAAATGCGAGATACTTCCAAGATACTGCAAATTTTTATACTTCCTTTTTTTAAATTGAAATAAAATTGAATTAATAAAATAAATTAATGTTTAGTATTTATAGTTTTAAACTATTGCCAGTGTAAAGCATCATAAATATAAATATTTCTCAAGTTACCAAAAATAATTATATGAACATGTGCATTGCCTCTTATAAAATAGAATGTTGGTTTGTATCAATTAAACTAATTACAGGAAAAAATAACATTGATTTTATGGTACATTAATTTTAAATAACATTTGGTACAACAACAATGGTACATTAATTTTAAATAATTAAAAATAACATTGATTTTATTAATATTTCTAAAACTCTAATTAGAGTTTTAGAAATATTCGTACACATTTTTTATCGTAAATAAATTCTGCTAAATATTATTAAGCACGCTCTTCAAAAAGGAAATCTATGAAAACTCAATTCCCAAATCAAATAGAAACCTATTAGCATTCAGATCCTGGAAAATACATCACTTAAATAGGCGGACAAAAATAGAATTCAAACGCGGGCAGACATTTATTTTCAAGTAGATTAACATTTTTTTTTAATTAACCTTATTCAAATACTTTACTTCTTTGGAATTAAACGAATACAAACAGTAACAAATGGAATGTTCTTATATTCAATATTTACTTTCCTCGCCTTTGACACCTGAAAACAGATTTTTTTTACATCAAAATGAAAGAAAATTTTTTTTATTATTATTAAATTCTCCGCATAGACCATTTTTTTTTTTTTTTTTTTTTTTTTTTTTTTTTTTTTTAATGCAGTTTCTAGTTTTCAATGCAGTTTTTCAATCTTTTTTTATATGCTCATGAAAACATTCTAAAGGATGGAAAAAATGACAACCTAGCCATTATGAATCTGAACCAAATTTTCTGAAAGATTATTTAGGAAATAAAAAAAAGATGAGGAATACCATTAAAACCCATACAAAGCTCAATCCATCTTCATCTTTCAATGTCATCCTTAGAAAAGAGTATTTCATCAAGAATTATATTAACTAAATTCGTTAATAAAACATTGTCGCTGAGATATTAATGTAAATTTAAATGGATAGATAATATCTAGTTGCAAGCGCTGCATTTTTACATTTATAGTTCTGAGAGTACTTGGGAAAAAGTGTGTTTTTTATTAAAAAAAAACCCGTCAGCCATCTGCACCACTTTTACTTTATAATATCTTCCTAGATTTATGAGTAACCGTATTCCAGACTAGAGACCCCATTAAAGAATTAAATAAAAAATGGATTGAAGATTATAAAAAAAATCTTGAAGTGTAGAAAAAAATTTAAAAAAATATGTTCACCCTAGAAATTAACTATTGGAATTTTTTCACCCTTCTTCCTCAATTTTTTTTTTTTTTTTTTTATTTAATTAATTTTTTTTTCTCTGCATTTTGGGACGCATAAAAATTAAAAGAAGGGTCGTCCGAGCTCATTAGTTTAGAGTGACACGTTCTTAATGTCAGTGATGCCCTTTGAAAATGTTGCTAATTAGGTAATTTGACCTTACCGAGATAAGGGAGACTGCTAATGAAAAAGAGAGTAACAATATGGAAGAGAATGAAAAAATGATTATTATGGATTTTTTGTTATAACCAGCAGGATAATGAGATTTAAAAAGCATGATACTGGGATAGGGCGCTGATAAAAATGTTGTAAAATTTTATGTGAGGTGATCTACCAGTTAATGCCTTATAAATTTAAGCTCTGTGTGTTACTTTTTTTAATCGAATAGAAATATTAATTCGTATAAAATTCTAAAAAGCTAGAATACTACACTTTTTAATACTTTCCTCAAAATTTCTTCTTGTATTAAAACAGACATGTCTGATCTATTAAAAATAGTTTCAACATCTTTAGAGGCATAAACAAAAGGAGATAAAATCTAACAAAAATAATGCAATATTGGGAAACAAATGGGTTTTTTTTTTCATAAATTTATTGATCATCGATTAAATTTAACACTTAGAAAATGAAAACGGTTATTTTCGGTGCTTCCTCTTAGGCTAATTACTTACTGTTTGACATACTTAGTACACATTAACCCAAATTCCAAAAGATAACCGGAAAAATTAAATAAATTAAATCGGAATTCTCGGAAAACATTATGCATTTTTTTCTGCTTCATTAGATTCGTCAACAGAATTACAATCCATGTCAAAGGAATGTTATTCTAATAATGATGATGTAGTCGAGTATATTGAGAAGCATATGATTCCTTAATGATTTATACAGTGGGAAAATATAGTTTTAAACTAGCTTATAAATAACGATTTTTTAACTTTTGAACATGTAAATATTTATATTATTTTTTTAAAATATCTATCGAATAAATTTATTAAAATTTTGACATAATTTGATTAATTGATTTTTTTATATTAATAACTTTTTTTCATGAGTTTAATTATCACATTGTATTTGGCGCAGCATGTCCCAGACTGATTCTAGGGCTTACTAATAAGAGTAAGCCAACCAAACAACATACATATATTATTACTTCTGATTGTCTAATACTAAATGAATTAGCGGCACAATATAGCAGACCAAAAGAAATAGCAAATCAATCCACATAATTGGAAACCGAATCACCACATAAAATTACTTAAAAAGAATAAACACAACAACAAAATTTGTTAAATAAATAAAAGCATAAAAAGTTTAAAAAATTTAATTGCATAACACAAAATCACATAACTTAACGAAAATATCACTTGATGCTATTTTAAAGAATGAATATATACAAAAACATTTTTTTAAGAAATCTATTCAAGTCTTACAACGTACCATCCCATCTTTTGTGAACCAACAAAGAAATGGCAAAACCTCAAAGCCAATAACTTAACATCTTTGTCGCACTCCATGCACTTTTTAATACTTCTAATTATCGCATCAAGGGTGAACTCACCGGCACGGCTCAAGAGGCCAAAAGAGATTGGGACTCGAGCCACATTACCTGGAAATCGGATCTCGATATAATGCCATTAAAAGGGAAAATCCAGCGGAGGTTTGATCTCGTTATCGGAAGTACATCACGATACTTCCGCCAGGTTCCACCCCCTTCGACCCACCCCTTCACACCACAGGTGTGCCCCTACTTCGTTTGGTAAAAGCAAGCCCATTATCTGCGATGCCTCCCCACTTAAAGATCAGGGGACAATGCCATCGAAGGAAGTCTCGAAATCCCATTGAGCACTCTTGTGCCAGAAACTGGTAACAGTTTTAAGAGAGAAACCGCTTGAAGATGCATAAGATCCTTAATAGAATCAAGGATACAAGGTGGAAGAAGAAAATTAAAGGGAATTGGGAGGGGGGTCTGGGGTGGCAAGGAGGAGTTGGAATAAATTGGGTGCCCCTCGGGACAACAGAAAGGGGCTGCAGCCGATTGGAGAAGAAGAGGACGGAAAAATCTATGGAGGCGTTAAAATCTGGTTAAAATACGTGAAGCACGGTGTAATCTGAGACATATCTTCCGATAAAAATAAAAAGGGTTGTTAGAAGGAGGGTAGAGGGTTGTTCCATCTTTCAGGTAAAGACTGCGAGGAGAGTGGGATGTTTTTGATGAAGTATTGCTCTCCGAAGTATGATCATCAGTAGTCCATGTCCTCTTAATTTAAGAATTGACCTCTTTGTGAGAAATTTCTTAGAGTAATCAACTTTCAACAGGAGTTGTTGAGGCGTGGAGAAAAAGGAAGTTTTTACTTCTTCGGAAGAACTTGGGCTGATTCTGTGGAATGTGGTTGTGGTGAAGATTTTTGTTCTTGGTTTGCAGGGCGATGTCGAGTGCGGAAATTCAAGTTCTTCACTATTAGGTTGTTGGATTGCAAGGAAAAGATAAAATTTATATAACGCTTAGAAATATTTATTCTTAGAATGGATTGTTCAATTTTTGTCCAATTTTTATTAAATATGTCAAGTATAAGTCAAATCATGAAGTGTCTACCTTTAGGAGTACTTTAAGAGTAATAGTAAAAATGTAGCAAAGTGATAATAGACATATTTTTTCTTATTATATGATAGTGCAACAGTATGCGACCAGAAAAGATTTGCTGATTCTGGTTGTGGCGAGGGTTTTGTTTTTTTGCTTGGTTTGGTTTGTCTCTTTACGGTCATCTTGTGCACACTTTAGGCTAAGCAGATCGGGACCTACAGTTTAAAGTGCATTCCGAACCACTACAAACGTCCATGGCGCCTCCGGGACTCGAACCCGAAACCTGTGGCACCGAGTGCCAGATGTTTTGTTTGCGGTCGATGTCGAGTGCGAAAATTTGAATTCTCCTCTATTAGATTGTTGTATTCTAAGAAAAATATAAGATATATGTAACGAATAAAAAGATTTATTTTTAGAATAGATTGTTTTGAAAATAATTGCTAATTTTAAATCATTGCTGGTTTCCTAATTATATATTCTTTAAATTTTGTAAATTTTATCACACTTATTGAGTTAAATTCTTATATTCTATCCACATGTTTTATTGAATATGTTAAAAGTCTTAAAATATATAATTTTCGAAGTACTATTTTTTTTAATGTAGCAAATTGAAAACAGATACATTTTTACTTAACATATGATAGTTAGACTCAAACAGTTGACTTAAGACTTGACTTAGTCAGACTTAAATTAATCATTAAAATAAATAAAACTTCAGAAAAAGTTGTCAATAGTTTTTTTTAAAATGATTTTATTCAGGTTCTTAGCAAAACTAAACTCGATTACTTATTATAGACTACTTACTACTTATACTCAACTTTCTTCTTCTAATTTAACTAATTAAAAGAAAAAAGTTGAGTATAAGTGTTGAGAGTTTTTAATTTTTTAATTATATACAGATTATATACAGGGCCGGATTTTTCTATAGGCTAACTAGGCTTCAGCCTAGGGCATCAAGATCATGAGGGGCCTACATTCAAATTGTTAGCAAAATCAAAATAAGGAGAAATTTCTTTCATTAAGTATTTTGTGCATCGAAATTGAAACCTTCAAAATATAGATTTTGATGAACTTATAGAAGAATTATGTGTGAAAAAGATTAAAAATAAATTCTTCTAATCTACTATTTCGTTTTAAATGTATACTTGGATTGAATCAGTTCTTAAATAAAATAACTGTTAACATAAAATTTAATATGATATACAATTTGATATTTTCTTTTTTTTTTGTGATCTGGAATTTTTTTGAATAAAGTTCCATTTTTGCTTTAATGTAAAACTTAAAATTCATAATAATTCATACTTAAACTTTAAATGCGAATTATTATGAAATAAATTTATCTGAATTGAATTTGCTTTAATCTTCAATGTATTGAATATATTTTATTTAATTTGATAGAAAATATGATAATATTTATCGCTTATTTAATTTTCGTAGTCAAAGATTTTTATTATTTTAATTTTGTTTCTTTGTAAATGTAGTGTGTTATGTTTGATTAGTTATTGTTACAAGTACAAGTATGGTGCTGAGAATAAATGTCCAAATAAGTTTTCTCAACTTTTTTTTATTTATTATCCGTGCAACATCTTTTATAAAGATTAGTACCAATCACAACATCTTTCCTTTAACATATTGATGTATATCACGTTAATGATGTATTTTATTTTCTCTCATGTAATTTACAAACTTAAAAATGGGAGGTGAAAGGACCTCATAAGTGGAATAGCCCAGGTCCTCTTTTCATCTAAATCCGGCCCTGATTATGTATTATTCTCTATATATATGTCTTATTGTATTGACAACAATTATTCATTTATATATGAAATCAGATTAAAGGCATAAAAAAACTTATAATTAAAGAACTTATAATTAATATTAAGATATATGGGTGAGTATATTAATAATTAAAGTTTATAGAAGAATGCTTAATATAATACTTGATTTAAATAATAATTTAATTACCAGGTTTCTTCATTTCCATATCAGCTCTCAAAATTTATGAGACTTTAAAACAAATATTAAATGACTGCTTGTTTTCAGTTTTATATTGAATGTTGCTGAAACATTCAATATGGATTATTACAAACAAAAGGATTTAAAATCATCAGTTAGTTTATTTATTCTTCCGTTTATTAACTTGCTTTTAAACAAATTGGGCAAAACAAAATGTGTTGACTTATTCAAAACCACATATCAAATTAATTTCTTAATAAAATTCAAACAATCATTAACATTTACAAATAGGAATTATAAACACAGAAATGAATTATTTTGAAGAATTACAGAAATAAAAAAAATATCAGTAAATGCTTTAATTTCTGCAATTGCTCTGAAATTAAAATAATGAACAGAAATGCAAATTTTACGTAAAAATTGACATTCTTTTCAATGCTTAATTGAAACTCTTTCTCATTATTACCAACAAAAGGCATGCTAACAGTACAGGAATTAAAACTATTTCGCTTAAATTTCTCTAGAGAATCCAAATAACGATTTTTTATTTACAATTTTTGATAAAGAGCATTCTGTGTGACAACGTTGAACAAAACGGTCTTATTAGCTTTTTATTTTAAAATAATTCGATGAAAAGAGTATTTGTGGCAACAGTCCCGTAAGTAACTGAAATAGTTCATATTAACATAATCCTCTTAGGAAAATGTTTATTAGTATACGAATTTAGATACAATGCTTTAGAAATGCTAAGTTTTATTTAAATCTTAAAATACTTAACTCGCATATAATAACTTAATATTTGTTGTTTAAATATATCTTAGAAAAAGCCTTATTTTGCAAGAAATTTTTAATTACTAAAAGTTTTTATGAAAAGGTTTTCGAATTTTTCATTTCTTATAGTTAACCTTTATTTACAAAAATTTATCTGTTAATCATTTTATATTGCAATGCAAATGAGTGATATAAATGCAAATGAGTGAATATATATGAGCAATTACAATAACATTTTAAAATTTATTAACATCTTGTAATTTTAATTGTAGAATTGATCACAAAAGATACAAATACTTTAATGTAAGTCTATTTTTCTTTTTTACACTTATATAAAAAAGTATGAAAAGAAATAAATAATTTATTGTTTTAAATCAACAAAGTTACACTAAATATATTTATATGTTGTGAATGTTCTCGGGTCACAATGTCTGACATTTGGAAATAAATTTATTTTAAACGACATCTTATTTAACTAATATAAAAGAGAAATGAAAATCAGTACAATGGTATTAAATTATTGTCAATGTTTCTTTACAACGTATTTTCCCATGTGCATCAAGCTTCAAGTTAAATAATTAGTCTAATGTAAAGATGTATTTTTTTGAAAAGGATTTTCACATACTAATTGTCAGTTAATTTTTAGTTTTTTGTAGATATATTGTTAGCTATTCTGTAGTTATATTGTTAATAATTTTGTAGTAATATTGTTAGCTATTTTGTAGTTATATTGTTTGTTATTTTGTAGCTATATTTTAGCTATTTTATAATTATTATTATTGGTTATTTTGTAGTTATATTATTAGTAATTTTATAGTTATAACGTCAGTTATTTTTTTATTATTATTAGTTATTTTTAGTTATATTGTTAGTTATTTTGTAGTGATATTGTTAGTTCATTTTGTAGTTATTATTATTAGCTATTTTGTATTTATTTTGTAATTATGTTGTTAGTTATTTTTGTAGTTTTATTGTCAGCTATTTTGTAGTCATTTTGTTAGTAATTTGTATTTATTTACTAGATTAGTAATATTATTTACTAAGTTAGTAATTTGTAGTTTATTTCTTACTTTCTATAGTTATTTTGTAGTTATATTGTTATTATATATCGATACGTTCACAAAATTATTTTAACTTTTTTAAACAATTTTATAATGTGTCCAGCAATTATAAGACAATCTATATTTTTTATAATATTCCTATTAATATTATAAATAATGGAATTTAAATGAAAAACATATCATGATTAAATTGGAATTCCTTAAAACTGGTGAGGAACCTGAAAGGTGTGATAAATTATTCCAAGTGGACCAAACTTTCCTGCAAAGTACAATCAAATCTTTCTCCTTCGAATGGGAGAGAAATCATTCTTCCCGGCTCAGAGAAAGAGGACTTTCCTTTCAGAAGGAGATATTCCCAGGAAACGAGAAACGAAGTGAATTTTCAAAAAGATCCGGGAGTCCGTCGGGAGTACAGGAGAGCGTGGGATTAGAGAAAGGAAAATGATTTCCATTTCTCAAATGGAATAGCTCGCATAAGGTGCAATTGTCCAGTTTGTAGGTGTCCGATGAATTCGAAAAATCGCCCTATTTTCTACGTGTTTAGGTTTCGAGTTGGCGTAGCAAACACAGGCCAAA
>BPLQ01014574.1:0-41663 GCA_021605075.1 Caerostris darwini
TTAAAATAAGTTTGCCACACATTCTACATATTTATAATACAGTAAAAATTAAATTGCTACTTAAAATTTATATAATACCTTAAAATTATTATTATTATTAAATTTATAATTTCAAAATTTTGTTTAATATTATAATTATTTTAATAATGTAACTTTATTTTTAATACTATAATTTTGTAATTATTTTTAATTTAGGCAATTATCAAGTATTATTATTGAAATATGTGTGCTGCACTATCAACTCTTTTATATTACAGTAAATCCTAGCATTTTAATAATTATTAAAATGAATATTATACCTTAAAAATACTGAATGTACATAATAGATATTCTTTAAAATTAACCCTATGATTTCGTAAGTCGTATTTCATACATTCTATTAATTTAAAATTGCAAAAGAATTATTAATTATTCAAACTTCATAGATTTTTCAATACAATGAAAGTTATTTATGCCAAAAAGGAAAATGGTTGTAAATAAATATTGCTACACTTTATAACTTATTAAAAAACTATAAAAAACATAACTATGAGTAATGAGTAATTGAAACAAATAATAAAGTGTCCTTTTGATGTAATTTGAATGGTTTAACTTAGAAAATATTATATGAGAAATATAATTATTAATTTAGAAAATTGGTAAACGATACTCATAACTAAAATTCGTTTATTCTAAAAGCTTTAATTTTAATTTTGTACTTTAAATAAAAGAAATTTTACTTTTAAATTAAACAAAAAACCTTGAATTGTTTAGTAAAAGCAGTTCATTATGTTTAAAGATTAAATATTTGCAAATATCAATAATTTAAATATCATGATGACAGCCAAAGTAATATTTTACATTTTTATTTTAATTTTTGCAAAAATTTAGATATAATAAGTGCTCTTTAGATATTTATTTCTGAAAGTGTTAATAAAATTTAGCATAAATTTCGCTTAAACATAAACTTAAACATCAATTTTCTTATGTTGTTTTATTCAGTACTCTTTCGAGTACTTATACTAGTTGAAACGTCGAGAATAAACATTTTATTTAAAATCAGTTATTAAATAAATTGATAAATTCAGCGTTAGTTATATATTTTTATATAATACTAAAACTCATTATTATCTTCTGACATAGATTTATAGTGATTAACGTGTGCTTTCTGTGAAATTTTCATTGTGATTTGGTTTCAATCAGTTCTTATGAAACAATAATTGTAGGTTAAACATAATTATTCTGTTTACCAACTATGTAGATGTTCATTAAAAAAGCAATTTCAATGAGGTAAACAACTCATTAGCTATTGTTGACCGGAATAAGTAGTAGTTTTGGGAAATATTTTTGACATTAATTACAATCGTTTTTTTTCTTAGTAATTAATTCACAATATATATATATATAAATATATGTGTGGGAGAGAGTGTTTGCGAAAGTGTTGAGAGTGTATAAGAAAAACATAAATCAATCGAACAAACTCTGTATTTAATGGAAAAGTAAGTAAAAAAAAGAGGATGAAAGGGAAAATATTTAAAGAAAAGTAGTAAATAACAGTCACTTAACAATCTTTCCTCATGCCCCCAAGACAATGTCATAAAGTTAGAGATGCAAACAAGAAACAAACGTTTATTCAAGATCCGAAATGCGCAGTTGGGGCAACAAATCTTGGTACCCTGAAAATTAAGCAGATAATAATCTGTCCTTTACATATTATTATCTGCTTAACTGAAATAAATTAATAACTACGGAGTTAAAATCAAGCAATTCAGAAAATCAGCAAGATTTCATTTTAAGGTAGTCTATATATCCTAAATTCTGAATGAATACTTGTTAATATATATATATATCCTATATGACTCTAAGACAACACTTTTGGCAATCAATTCCTCCCTCGCACATCAATCTACTTCCTTTGAAAAAGCCATCTCTTGTATAGAAGACCTTGGACCACTTGTATAGAGGACCAGTGGATCCCAGGCCCTTGTGGGATTCTGGGTAATAAGAAGTCAGATTCCCTTGCCAAAAAATGAAGAACAACCATCACCCGAACTACTTGTAAAGACATCTCTTTTCACTCGATGAAACAAATGATACGAGATTTTTTCAGGAACACTCTATCTGATAATTTACGTGAAGGCAACTCATCTAAAACCTGGTTTAACTTTATTATAAACATCCCTGATCAGTCCAGGTTTAAAGCAGTTGCCTTTTTCAGACTCCTGAACTGCCATGATTGTTTGACGAATTACCTTTTCTGAATGACAATTTTTGAAAGCCCAAAATGATTGCTCTGCAGTCTTGGAGGGGACATGGATTCATCCCACTTTCCTGTTTCCCCTGCACTTGTTTCATCTACTATGTATGGTCGATACTGGGAGGCTAGGGCCCTTATGGGTTAAACATGTTACTATGTGATTTCCTTCCATTCTCGTTGTTGTTTTCATATTCCTTGTGTTCTTTTTATTTTATTGCTTATTGTAACCTGCCATTGGAAATAAATATATTTATATGCATATATAGTCTGAAGCTAGTCCTGTATGCATATATATAAGGGAATCAATGGGTAATCACGAGTCATTTTACCATTTTATTGAAAGGAATTTGAAGATTTCATGTCCAGTTCGGATGTTAGCCAATGAGAGCGGCAGCTGTTCTGAAATTCTGAAAGTGGACAAATGCATAGGCCATCTGGAAGTCAGGGAGGGTAGTTATCAAATCAATTCAGTTTGCGAAGCACTTTAAATGAAAAGAACAAGAGATACCAGAAAAAAAAATGTTAATTTAGTGAGTATAACAAAGATAAGAATCAACTATGAGATTTTGAAAATTTTTGGAAAATAATTTAAAGATTGCAGGGGAGTCCAACAAATGATACTCTACACTTGTAGATCAGGAAATCATATTTATGCATATGTGTGTGCATATCTTGTGTGAATGCCTGGTGGACTTTTTCAGTTTATTCTGTCTAGTCTGTCTATTCTTATTCATTGTGATAAACATTCTTAGCTTTGCTATAGTTATAAAATGTGTAATTAGTTATGCTGTTTGAATTTAGATAAATTTACTAAGCATACATTATAATAAAATTTAATGACCTTAATTTTGTGAATTATAATAATATTCAAAATAAATAAGCATATTATATAATGGCTCTCGCATAGAATTATAGAAATTTATAAAAACATCCTTTATAAAAAATGTAAATTAATTTAAATTTTTGAATACTGCCCCATACAGCTGAATGAAAGAATTTAGATTAGATTTCCTACAATCTCTTATGAGTATAAATAGCGAATTATTAAAGATTATAGTTTGGAAAAAACACTTTTCTTTTCATAAATATTTCTAAAGAAATGAGAATTGGAAAATATTGTACACAATCTGTTAATTGGAAAAATTAATTGGTCTGCTATTTCAAATATTCTAGATAAAGCAGACCAATTAACAGTTCCTTTGTATTTGTAAAATTGTTTCATAAAACACTAAGTAAATTTGGTCAAATATTCTCTCTTTCAAGATCAATAATCAACGAGAAAGTAACACATCCTGAATAGATTTTAAAGAGCAAATTGCTGTAGATACTCATTATATTTGCCAAAGTAGAACTTTTTAACAGCCTTTTCATCTTCACTCGCATTGTTAAAATCTTTAACAAATGCTTAGTAATTTTAACTGTTTTTGTATTTATCACACAATTTCTCATAAAATAAGTATTTTTAAAATGATATGCAAGGTGTAATTATTCATCATAACAGCTCATCACCTTTCCTAAAGGTTCTAATTTGTAATTCATAATATTCATGTAAAAAGGTTGAATGTATAACATTCGTCTCTTAAAAACTAAAACAGATTTTCATAAAATTATATTTCATCAAGATATTCCCCCAAGATAGATTTGAAAGTCTAATAAATGACATCAAAGGAAGAACATTTTAAAAGTCTTTTTTATATGGATATTTCTAATTAGAAATTTAAAAAATTAATTTGAGTTTAATGAGCAGGAATATCCTATTGAAATTTACTGAAAATAAATAAGTATAAATATATAATATAAAAAAGTAAAGAATAAAATAATAGAAATAAAAAATAAATTAGAATAATTTCGATGTGAGGTCTCTTTATTGCTGATGGTACATGCAAGCCAAATTGGATTTCATGCAAGTATTGTTTATATCTGTGGAATTCTGAAACTATTAGTTTCAGCAGGGATGTGTTATATTATTTCAATTATTATATTCAACGTCAATTTGTAAACGACGTCTAATAAACACATTATTTCAAATTATCCTAATATTTTACATCAAGATCTTACATTAATAATTTACAAAGTCAATAACTTGCATTAATAATTGAAAGCATAACGATAAAAACCCCGTTGTCATTCAAACAGGAACGTCAATTTTAATACAAATAAATACAATAACGAAACTTGATAATTAAAAGAGGAATATATATCAAGCATGAAGTATATACATAGACAATTGTATGCATGGTATCAGTTACACAGCGGGTGAAAAACAGGATATCACATAATGGCGTTATACAGATTTGCACATACCTATTGAAGGTAAAGCAGTAAGTACTATAAGTAAGCAGGAAAAATTAATGGTGTCTTTAATGGTGTCTAATAAATATGTCTTTCCTCCCTCCTCCCCTTTCATGTTACCCTTAGAACAAATAAAACAAAAAACATTTAGGACGTCAAGGCTAACGAAAACTTTAATGCCGTTAACTTAACAGTCAAAGTTTCGAAAGTCAAAGATTTTGTCAGAATGCCTGTAGGCACGTAATATATTGTTAAAATACTTATGAAGATTTATTACATTCATGCCCTTCATTAATATAATGACAGCTAGTATATTTGTACTCGACTACAAAGTTGGATTTTTCCTTAGCTTTTATGCTCTTTGGATGTCAGAGTACGCAACAGAACAGGAATCATTTGCAACCGCGCCATTCTTCTAGACACCTGTGCAGATAAATGTCTCTTTAACACATTCAGAAAGGATATATTCTTCCTAGGCAACAAATTGGATTACCAGGATTTTCATGAAATTGACATAGATACCTAGCACATACGCAATATGCGTGTGTGTGCATTATTTTCATTTTAGGAAACATTTATATCCAAGCAGCAGACGTGTAATTTTCATAAGCTATCTGCATTATACGAAATAAAAAACTTTTTAATCTGAATATCCTTTTCAAAATCATTAATTATTATTATTAAATCAACTACATAAATAATGATTATTAATTTCATTTTAGTTACCTTCATTTTACGCATACATTTTTTACGCGAAAGATGGGACAACCAAAATATTTTAACTTTTCACCTAATTTACGAATCTACCTGCCTACCACTCTATTTAAGGCCATGAAAGAATTTTTTGTAATAAATATATAAACGCCAGTTACTTTTCATCTATAAAAGCTCAGCTTGCAATATGTAAATTTCTTTATTGATTTCACTATTAAGCAAATTATTACAAAATCCAACTAGTAAATATCTAATCAATTTTCTGCACGACAGGTCATGACAGTTTTTATCGATCTTGGACGCAAAACACGAGCAAATGTTTCTCCATAGTGCAAATTATGAATTTGGTGGAATCGTTTAGCAATAAATCGTATTTCTTACTGAGCAATGCTGCAATTAGGATTGAATTGTGTCTTCAAAAAATCTGCAGTCAATACCTTTTGAATTTTTTTACCAATATCCAGACTAGACCTTTCCCAAGAGAGCTGTACTCTTTATGCATTGCTTGAAGTCACTCTTTGGCTCATGAAACTATTAAGTTCTTCTGATAATTATGGATTTCTGCATTTTTCTAAAGAAAACTGGGTTTCTTCAATACCTTTTTTTTTCAATGTTTTCTTGAGAGTTCTGTCTGTCGCGGCGAATAATTTTGATATTTCAGACCCCTTTGAATCTCAACTTCATCTGAGTGACACATTACTTCTAATAAAATCTTCAATTTCATAAGAAGATTAGCCATCTTTTAGCCTGACTTTAACATTCATTCTTTTCGCTCTACGTCAATTACCTTGATTTCGCTGTTACACGGAGCACACTAGATTCCGTGCAATTATTGGAGTTTTCAAATTCATCAACGATTTTTTTTTTTTATCTGTTATAGGAACAATGTTTTTCAATTCGCGATGCGATGCGAGGACTATGTTTTTCAGTTTGTAGACATTGTGTTCATCAGAGTACCTGATAAAAATGCATTCGTTTGTTCTTGCGTCAAATTTTTCTTTCAGGGAATTTTTGTTGAGGACGAGGGGATTTATCTAAATGTTGGGAAAGCTTCGTAACTGGTTCTTACCAACAAAAAAATATCAAACTGAATTTTGGCACAGAAGCTTGGTTGGATATCGGCTTCGAATTGCATCAGTGTTTATAGCTTCAGTCCAGAATTTTGTACTAAATTTCGATTGCGATAACTGGCATCATGCCATAGATACGAAAGTCAAGTTTTTCCTGTTTTGCAATTCCTTTTTTCGGTGAATAGAAATAAGTTTGTTTTCTCTGTATTCTATGATTTTTCAAGAATTTTTCAAAATCATGGACTACTCATCATCTGTACGATGTTTTTAATTTGCCATTCACCTGGTTTTCAAAGTAAGTTATGAATTTAATAAATGTAAAATTTACATGTTTTTTTATCTTTGAAAAAAAATATGCAAATATTTGGAATGGTCAGGAAAATAATTATGCAAAACAAAATGATCATATTAAGAACTCGATAAGCATTAGGCCTCATAAATCATAATGAATTAAAAGTAATTATTATAAACAGCGGATATTTTTCAGCTGGATTTTTTTCTGGATTTGGATTATTTTTCTTTAGGGAATGGAGTAGTGATTAGCTTAATTTAGAGGTAAGTTTTGCGAACTCTCAGAGTGACCTTAGATTTAAAACTTATTCCATAAGCCATTCCTCATTTTTTCAGCTTTTTCAAGTCATTTTCAATTAACCGAGCCAACTTAAAACGCTGTTGTTCAATTTCTCTCACTACTGAAACAGATTCCTGAATTAGAGTAATCTAGTGCATTTATTTTTTTCGTTTTGTAAATAAAAAAAACATTCCATTTCAAATTAATATTTTTACCGCAGTCTTTCTAAAATTTCACTTTATATATGTTTCACCTTATGTTTATTTAAAATTACGACAGAAATTAAAATCTAACTTTTTTGGGGGGGGGGGGAGATCAGGAATATATAAAGAGATTTTCTAGGCTTATTAATTTTTTTTTTTTTTTTTTTTTTTTTTTTTGGTTATCGACAGGAACAAGTTTTACTGTATCTTGCGTTTTAACAGTTCTGTCAGTAGTTAATTTCAATTATGTATCATCGATGTATTTAATTCGCAGAAAAATTTTCTCAGGATATGCATCAATGAAATATTTGAAGGGGAGGTACTATTTTTCATCCATATATGTTTCAGAGAAGAAGTGAAAAAATCCTGAAAAAGTTTGTTAATCGAATTTATAGAATAATGTAGAGTATCTGAATTTTCAAAATTCAATTTTATAAGTTAACAATATTAATTTGTTCAATTAAGTGATGAAATGAGTATATTTTTTTTAAAAAAACAATTCAATTCAAGGTTCAATTCTTTTAATTCTAGAAGTTTTTAGATCTATACGTTTCCCAGCATTTTCAATAGTTTTTCATTTACTATTTATTTTATATATTTTATTACAATTTTGTTTTTAATTTTCAATTGTTATTTCTAGAACAAATACACTAAGTTTTGTAACTTTACAGAGCAATTGATTCTAAATAAATTTAAGACAATCATTGAAGTTTTAACGAACTTAAAATTCTTACAATAAATTTCAATTTTACTAAATTTGAACTTTTTACTAAATTGAGTATATTAGAAAACTAAAGTAATATTTTTCATACGATCGAAGTAATATGAAATACTTGACTATCTAATCTACATTGTCTACTACAATGGGCACAATGTAGAATATTGCATGTATAATTTCTCTTTATTTGACAGTGTACAATGTCTTTCAATTTGCAGATTTTTCAGAATTATATTCAGATTGTTTAACTTAACATGAACAATAAAAATTTAATTAAATCGTATTTTACTAACAATTTTTTTTGCTTAAAGTTTAATCTTATTTTTGAAGTCTTTGCATATTGTGAAGTATTACATATATGATGTAAATATCAGACTGCTCCGTGGAATGAATTGCATAAAAAAATATTGCATTGAAACTAAGTTGTCATAGGCTGAAATAAATTTATCTCCTCATTTGACGTTAAAATCATTTGACGTTAAAAAATATATCCCTCTTAGCCTGACAAATGTCAAAAATTATTCAATGCTGTAAGTTGTAGCCGAAACATTAATAATGTTAATAAAATTATGGACCAGGATTTTTTAAATATTTATTTTAAAGTAAAATTAAAATATTCTTATTTGCTTTTTAATAACATGTTTTTTAGTGATTCTGATTCACTTAATACATTTCCTTAATTTGCTATCGTGTAAGTAATATCGATTATAGATAATTTTTTTGCAGTAATATATAAAACAATATTAACATATGATATAAATAAAAAAATAGAACATTCATTTTAAAAGCAGAAGAGCAATGATGGTGGAAAAGTAGTTGGAGAATGCAGTTATTTGACGTGTTTAAAAAAAATTGACAGTTTCGATATGCGAAAGTTAAATTATCCATACCAATTGAATTGTGATGAGTTACAATGCAGTCTTGTGATGAGTTAGAATGCAGTGTTGAAGACATTAGACAATATTTTGTTGTAAATAGAACAAAAAGTCTTTACTGGCATTTTTTTCAAATACTTTTATTTCTGATACATTTTCACAAATCTGTTCTAGCTAATATTCTGAAATTTCCTAAACATTTATTTATATAGTTTGCATTTTATTTCTTATTTAATAGCTTTACAATTTAAAAATTATTTATTTACGTTATTAAAAATCTGTTAAATTTTAAAATTTTTAAGAATTATTTTTTAAAATTTTTATTACTAATGGTTTTTAAATTATAGTTCTCTTCATCATACATATTTATAATAAATATACTTCAATTAATGATTTCAAAAAGTACCTAAACTTCAGTATATTTACACAAAACGTTAAATAATGAATTTAAACTACTAGTGCAAAATTATTAATAAGAGTAAATATAATATTGTTGTTTAATATAATTTACGTTAAATATAATTTTATTGTTTAATATAATTTACGTTAAATATAATTTTATTGATTTAATAATGATTATAATATAGCTGAGAAATATTATTTCTATTGCTTTTAATTTAAAGTTGCAAATAGCATTTACTTTTTGTTCAAAATAAATATCATTTTTTTTTTTGAAGAAAAGGTTTTTGTGCCCTTAAGGGGATTTACATATTTTGTTGGGATTTTCAAAAAATATTGAACCAAAGGAGTAAATACTTCCACATAAAGATGAAAATCTTTAGTGTAGAATATTATCTGTATACTCATCTCAATATTAATTTTAATCCAATGAAAAGAGAATATTTACACACAATAAATTTAAATTTGCATGTGGATTTTAACTTTTAAATTGTTTTATTTTGTTCATTTGTTGTTTAAGCCAAATACATCAATTCTGCGAATATCATATTTTATTGACATAGTTCCTAAGTCTTTCAAAAATATACTCCCTTTGAAATACACCATAAATTGTTAGGGGAGCTTAAATTCCCAATGTGAATGTAAAAACATATAAGTTTTATTACTTACATTTTGTGCGACGTTATTATTAACTTATAAAACGTTCAGCGACAAAGAAAATGAGAAAAAATCTTTTATTCAATTCCTACTATTAGTTCACATTCTCCCTATATGTAGTGGAGGACACTGAATGTTAATACAGTTTTTTCAAATATTAATTCAGTAATTAAATTTAATTAATTAATTTTAGTTTTTTTTTAGATTTAAGTTGAATATATCTACCAATAGATGGCTCCAGATAAACTTAAAAAAATGAATGAAAATAATTTAGAAAGGACTTTCTGCTATATAGTGAAAAAAAGTAGGAATTGACTTTAACTTTTTTTTTTTTATATTACTTGTTTCTTCGTTAAAACCTTTTCATTTTATCAAAAAGAGGAATACTTCAGACAAATTTATTTTATTTAAATTGGAAAGATATTCGGATTGGAAAGATTTATTTTAAAAAAGATTGATTAAAAAATACAACTGAATTCATGAAATGTTTGATTTATTTATTCAAGATTATTTCTTGTTATACTCGTAGTATTAATTTTAGACACATTACAAATTATGACCGGATATGGGTGTAGTTAAATTCTATAATCTGTTGTTTTGAAACTTTCACAAAAGTAGAATTTTTAGCTTCACAAAAATGGTGTATAGAAAGGTGAATCTGATTATTGAAATGTTAAAATTTAGAAGAGACATTGACGCAAGCATATCATTTATTTTCTACAACGCAAAGCAGATTACTAACTAACAAAGTGATACTATAACGCGAAGTCTAATCTACAACTAACAACATGATTAACTTCTAATTTTTGTGCTATTTACCAGGAAAAAAGTCTATAATCCTCCTAACATAACTATTTTTAATACTAACATTTCCTGGTCTAAAGAAGCTAAGTATTTAGGTGTAATTTTTGATAGAAGACTAACATTTAAGGCTCATATTAACTACTTGCGCGATAAATTTAATAATGTTTTGCGTAAATTTTACTCTGTCATGGGCAGACATTCTAAACTAACAATTGAACTAAAAACACTAATCTATTTAGCTTATCTTCGTCCGATAATAGCATATGCGAGTCCAGTCTGGGGCTCTACAGCCAAAAGCAATTTTATTATTTTAGAACGGCTTGAAAACAAGGTTATCCGCATGATTGTTGATGCCCCATGGTATTTTAGAAACGCCGAAATCAAATATGCACTTTCCATGCCTAGCTTTAGGGAATATGTGGCTAAAATTGCAAAAAACTTTTATTCATCACTCAATAGATCTAGTAACTCTGTCATCCAAGCATTAAATCAATTTGAATATGATATTTCTCTGCACTCGTCTCGTAAAAAGACCTAGATGTGTTATAAACATCAATCAGTAGACTGCATTTCTTCTCTTGCATTTTTCTATGGTCCTGGTAACTTCAGGTTACAATTCGCGCTCCGCGTATATTTTTGTTTGTTCTTTTAAATATTCTGCGTGGGTGCTATGTTGTGCTTCGGCTTTAGGTTTTCCGGGCTTTTTTCTTTTTTTAGTAGTTGTGCTTTGTATTTTCTTGTATATGTTTTCTTTTATATCTTTACATTTTGACATATGCCAAATTGTTTTTCGTTATCAATGGGCAGTGACCGACTACCACTGTTTAATTATTTCTTGCTAATAGGAGGTTTGGTCGCTTCGCGACCAAGGAACTCCGATGAATCGTACCGATTCACACTTCTAATTTTTAAAACGATACGACACTGTTGCCACAAATCTCGAGTACAATTTATTTAAACATTTTTCTTTTTCTCTCTGCGCGCGGTCGCTACTTCTCGTGCGAATTCATGGTGGATCCAGTTTATTTAAACATTTATCTTTTGTCACTCATGTCGTCCGCTTGATAGTTCTCACGAGAATGCATGGTGAATTCTTACTGATACTTTTTGAAATCTCTCCTTTTATAATGATTTCATTAAATGTTTGTTGCAAACAAGTTTTGTTCATGGATTAAAAAAAATCATTGTATAATTTAAATTTGAATGTTATTTTGATGACAATTTTAGTATTTTCCGAATATATGTAACGTTATATAGTATCATATGCATAATATCTTTAAATCGCTACATAATATTTGCTTCACAAAATGAAAGATGATTATGTTCTGTATTATAGAATTTAAATTATAATTTTTTAAAGTAATCACAAATAACAATCTAATTTCAATTTAAAGTTATATTTTATTTAAAATATTTCAATTAATAAATTGTAATATTGAATATATCAATATTTTTATAGTAATAAAAAGTAATATAAATAAATAAAAATAATATATAATAAAACAATAATATAAGTTAAAAAAAACATTTAAAAATTCTGTGCAATTATGTATTACCCCAAATAATTTTACAATATAATCCACGAGAAATCGCAATTTAATTCAATGTTTTCTTGAATTATAATTTTCAATATTTTATTCCTCAGAAAATTATAATGTACATTAGAAATTGTGAAATTTTGATCATAATTTACATCTTTAAAATGTTATATTTATAATAAAAAGCGACGCTATGGATGACTTACGTGAGGTTTGTAGAACCCATATATATACAACAACTTAGCAATGATTGTCCAGAGCTGTTGCGAATGCGACGCAAGAAATCGTAAGTTAGATTAAAACTGAGATTGTTATTAGACTTACTTTTTTGGAATTTCTAATGCATTCTTTTACATTTTTAAAAAAATAATCATACTTTCCTATTTTGTTCTTCTTATTCCATGTTGTTAAAGTTCTTATTCAGAAATTTAGAAAACACAAAAAATGGAAACAAAAGAAATGAAAGAATATTATGCTAAGATATTTTTTAATTGACAATACGGTCATTTTTTATTATTCCCTCTTTAAAAAATTGTGTTTCCAAACTTAAAATTAGCATATGTTTTGCAAATAAAGGAAGTTATAATAGTAGAAACACTTTGTTTAAAAACACTTAAAATAAACGAGCTTTAAAAAGCTTTTCACAAATTCTTTTATAAATCTCTCTTTTGATTTTCAAGAATTAATTAAAGCAACTGTTCAAAAAAAATAAAAATAATAATAATAATATTACACTTTTATTATCTTGATAGTAAGTGCATTTTTAAAAATAAATTGTTTGAATGTAAAACAAAAAATAAAACAAAACATAGCGAACGAAATTTAAAAAAAGGAATAACGATGAAATTAAAGCAAAACAAGTCTTTCATAATTGAATGGAAAAAATAACAACTATCAACTAGATTTATTCTGGAAAAGATATGTCTTTCCAGATTGTCAAATTGCAAAATTTGTAATTTGAAATTATGAAAATTTACCAAACTTTAGGAAAAGATACTGAAAATAGATTTGCTCAACAATTATTGAAACCAACAAATAATAGTAATTCAGCAAACCTTCCAATGTTATGCTTAACATTTATAATTTCTATACACGTTTTTTATATTAAAATAATTGTATACATTATGTTTTAAATAATTATACTATTTTCCTATTAGCGTTTCTTTCGTCACAAAAATGTATTGTTCATAAAGTATTCAAAAGCAATTCTTGATATTTATTTTTTACTTAAAACAATTTACAATATTAGTATCAATTTTAAACTATTGATAGTAAATTTGCCCTCTTAACCTATTCCACAATCAAGGCCTTTTCTAATTATCGCCCTGAAATTATCATTAATTCTGTCATGACACAGAAAATCTTTAACCACCGAATAATATTAGTAAATAACCTCTCTTTTCAACCAGTGTTTGTATTATGCTATAGAAGGCACAAGACTAATTAAAAAGTGATGGTACAAAAAATTACTACTAAAATAATAATGTAATATCACGTGTTAAAATAAATCGATTATTATTTTATACGTTTTTCATAGCAATACAAAAGAAAAATTAATAAAAAAAAAATTTAACTTTCAAACAAAATAAGTGATTGAATGGACTGGCGTTCGGTTCCACAGGTATCGGGTTTATGGGCCAGAATTTTGACCTGCGGGGGCATTGTTACTCCGCGCCCGTGGCTTACCTAGTAAATCGGTGCAGCCCTTATGGCGAAAGATCACGGTCTATTTTGCCAGCTGCATTAGAAGAAAAAAAACTTTCATGTTATTTTGACCCACTCTCTAGTAAATCTTAAAAAGCCTGTATGAAATCTATATTATTTCTAAGTGTGGTTATTCATACCAGAAAAACTCTGCATCTTTATCTAAAACATTATCTAAGGAAATAATATCTTGTTCCCGTATTGTATGTCCAAGTTAAGTAAAATTACCATTAAATTTGCATATAAGTTTCTGTGATTTCGTAACGCAAAAAAATGCTAATGAAGTTATTAAAATATATATAACTCTAACAACTATTCTTCAACTAATTAAATATAACTAATACAAAAGAATTTAACAAATAACTAAAGTTCATCCAATTTAAAAATTTCAATGTAGTATACATATTTTTCATATTTTAACTATTACATCGTTAGATTTAGGTTTACCAGAAAATTTTCTTGTTGTTGGAAAAACCGAAATTGAACTTTATAAAAGATACATGAATATATTCACAGGTATTATAAATAATGGCTTCTGGTGTAATTCAAGAATCGTTCTGAAATTACTTTCAAGATTATAATAATAAAGTTTTTTTCTGAATTTAAATAATATACAACCTTAATTTTTAAGAGGATAAGAAAACCTAATAAAATTACATATCTATATATAATTAAATAGTAACAATTTTGAATATAGTGAAAGTAGTTAACCAAAGCTTCCAATGCTGGGATTAATATTTATAAATTCACTTTACTTTCTTATATTACAAGAAGTGTTTGTATTATGTATTAAATAATTATATAATTTTTATTAGCTTCATTAGTCAAGAAAACTTTATAAAGAACTAAAATGCAATTTTCCAAAATATTTTTTTCTAATAAACAATTGATAATATTTTAAAACGTTGATAATGAATTTGCTTTCTTAACCCAAGATCAGATTACTATACAATTACCATATTAAAATTAACACTAATAGAGAATCTTATAGGTAATCAAGCTGCCTTTTGGAAATGTTATATGATTCTCTTCTATACAACACTCAAATGTAGGGCTATTAACGACGAAAGTTCACTTAAAACAAAAGTTCAGTAAAATGCTTCCCGATAATCAATTATATCTGCATGGATTTCTCTGTACCTGATGCATGAAAATAATATGTCTGTCTTTTCAGCCTCAAAATATTAATTATTCTTTTTTTTAATTTAAGAAAGAAACTAAATATCTATCTTTAAATAAGAAAACTTGAAGTTAATTTAATGATCTGCTTTGCTTTAAATTTATTTAATATGGATTTTAAAATATTCAAAGCATATTAATTATTAAAGTCATCTAAAAAGCTAAAATAGTAAATATTTTTAATCATCGCAATGGCATGATGATGTGTTGCACTTTGTTGCCATAACCTGACGCCTTCAAAAAAAGTGGCCTATTCTTCATCCGTTCTATTCGTTGCATTCAATTGAAAGTCTTCCATCTGCGGCAGCGCTTAAACTGGTGTAATAAATACCAGGCTATAAAAGTTTGCAACAGGGAGACTTCCTCTTTGTAGATAAGAGTCGTCTCTGTGTCACTGATATGGAGATCACCTCTAAAATCCAGTGGGATTTTAGAGTCATTTGACATGGAGAGATACATAGACACAAATATATCCCACCAACATCAGGGTGAAAGAACGTTATAGTGGTCCTGGTGTGCTCATCTAGGGAAGAATTTTGATGAACAGAAAGAATGATCTCAAATTTCGACAAAAATGTCAGCAAGCGATGCTCGTCCACGTGGGTCTGTTTCGACGTGCCGTATAGGAATCGTCCTGTTCTGTTGTTCCACCTAACAATGTAAACAGATCCATTGAGACATGTACAATGAATTGCATTGGATTTACTGTACAGTCTATTACCTCCAAAATTATTGGATTATCTGTTTAGTACGGAGTTATGATGACAAGCAATCATTGGTGTTTTGCTTTCTTCATCTATTAATTACAAAACACAATGTCTGGATTCATAGTATCATTTTTCAAGTGTTTTACGTGGAGTTATGGCAAAAAAGACGTTGTTTAAGTCCTCTTGCAATAACGAAAAAAAACGAAAACGAAATTAAGGTAAAAATAAACGATTAAATCAAGATAAACTTTTGATATCATTATTATTTAATTTTTTTGACAGCCGAAACATTTGATATACAGATGCAAATGAGCTATAAATATATAAACTAATAATATATATATATTTATTTTATTCAATTTACTGTAAAGTGCAATCAATCTATTGAAAAGTATAAATTTATGACAGTACCGCTTTAGAGAGTTCAATTTCTGCCTTGTAACAGCAATCTTATTATTTTCATGCACACTATAAAAAAGCCGTTCAATATTTACAAAATAATTGTTTCAATCAATTGAAGCTGCACTGAACTAAGCTGAAACTAAATCTAAATCTCACAAGTGTCCTATAGAGACTATTAATCTTATAATTCAGAATGTAGAAGAAAGTATTTAATAGATAGTGTAGAAAGTATTAAATTATAACAATTACCTGAAGAACATGGATACATAAAGATGAAAATAAAAACATTTAATTAAAACATATAATTTAATTCTAAATATATATAGCTGTAATTAATCTTTTGTTTATAAAGAAACTCAGGTTCAGAATAGTAATTATTACTCTTACCAGTTATTAGCAGACAAGTAATAGTGCAATGCTTTATCAATGAATTCAAGATTAGTTTCTTGATAATATGGAAAATACCCCCTTCTCCAATGAAGTCCAAGTCACATCGAGTACCCGAGTTCTGTATCACAATCGCTTACATGTTGATAACTTCTAAATTATTGATAGGAAGACAAACCCTTTGCCTCTATACAATGCTTGCATCGTTTTATTTTGCTAAAAAGTTTTATCTCTTTATGGTATAACAGATTTTAATACCATTGTATCCATCGTATTAACTTTTAAGTAATTTGTACAGCCAACATTGTTGATGCATACGTTGTTGATACCTATAAGAAAATGTTTTCATGGTCTTAAAACCATTATAATAAATATTAATATCTAATAGACATATAACTATCAAATAATTCACTTTAAAATGGCATAACTAAGAAAAATTTGGAGCTACCTAGAGTATTATACGAAAGCCATTAAATTGCTCTCATTATAGGGAGTTTGCTGTGAAGCCTCAAAAATATCCTTCAAAGGTAATATATACTCCCTCACTTATTATCATATTGAATGGTATCTAAAAAAATTAAACAAATAATAGATGAATCTATGTTAAATAATTCTCCATTATAGATTTTTTTGTAACAGTCTCTTGTAAAAGTTTGTTCATTTATCAAAGCAATTATTATATTGCAGCCCACCCACAGATATGGAATCTTTGAATTCATGTACAATAGCTAGATTGAATTTCCACTAATAAAAGAGTGACTCTTAAATTTTAGCAGTCTCCTAAAAGTTGCACATAACAATGCTACTTTAAAATATGTTTAATAATAAGTATCAGTAAACTTTTAGTCGATGCCGGTCAAAAAATATCATAATAATGCTAAAAACTCTTTTTCTCTGAAATTCTCGCAAAAAGATGTTATAAAGAAAGATATCAATAAGCATTTTAGTAAAATCTAGTTTAGGTGCTTTACGCATCTCACCAGAAAACCATAAAGAACCGCATAAAGCTGCATATCTTTAAAATGCTTTCAGCTAAAGAAAAGTCTCTTTCCATTCTCAAAATATTGCTCCTCCACTCGTATCCGCGTAGCACAATAAATTAATCGGTTTTAAGCTATGCGTTTCTCCATTCTGGAAAAAAAGAAGACATCAAATTCATAAGAACATTTCTCTGGACGTTTGCCAGAAGAAGGAATTGTCTCGTGCGGCATTGTTTTGTGACCTCTTTCCTTTTTATTTCGTAAAGCTCTAGATCAAAAATCAAATTTGCCATTTGCTTAAAAGAAGAATAAATTAACAGCGAAACACTTTCTACTCCAAAAACACTTTCTTATTAAGTAATTTAAAATGGTTTTTCTTTAATTAAATTTAGTTTTATTAGTATCAGTTATTTCAAAAGCTAACAGAAAAACAAATTGAGATATAAAAAAATCCTGGTATGTATTTAAAACAAATTGTAATCCAAGACTTGAATATCCATAATATGGAAGACATATTTCTGTAAAACTGGAGTTTAATTTAATTCAGTATATTTATAGATGTCTGTTAAAAATTTATCTAGTGTGTGAGCAAATTTAGAGCATATGAACCATAATTATTTCCGTTGTTTCATTCGAAATACATCTTTTATAAGAAAAAGTTTGGCTACTTTAATTGACAGTAAAATGTAATATTATATTGCTAGATAATCGTAAGTAATTAAAAAAAACCACATTATTCCTTTAAAATATTTAAAATGCATTGATACAGATGTAGATGTATTAGACGTAACTGTATAGAAATATAAGAAACTTCTTAACAAAAAAAAAAAAAAAAAATGAAAGAAAGAAGAAGAAAAATTAAAACGTGGTTTTTTCACCATTATTTATTGTTAAATATAATATTAAATCGTATTAAATCAGTTAAATATAAGAAATTACAATATTTGGTCATGCCGTTATTACGTTTTATGGCAACTTTGGCATAATAAGGGCTCACTATATAGTAGCTCGCTATATAGTCTCACATTTATTATTCCATACTTTAATGTGAAAATTCAATGGAAACTGTGTCTATAAAACGCTTGACTCGTTAATTTTGATAAAACTGTTTTATCTCGTCATGGTTTAACAGATTTTCATATCATTGTAACAATCTTACTAATTTTTGAATAATTTGAACAGCCAACATTGGTCAGATATGTATTTATACCCATAAGAAAATGTTTTCATAATAGTACAGTTATTATAATAAATATTAATATTATAATTGACAAATAACTATCAAATAATTCAGCTTTAAAATGACATAACTGTAGCAAATATGGTGCTACCTAGAGTTTAATACGGAAACCCATTAAATTACCCTCACTATAGGGTATTTCATGTGAAGCTTCAAAAGAATATTTCAATGGAAAAATATATTCCCTCACTTATCAACCTTTTGAACGGCCTTTTTCAAAAAAATTAAACAGACAAATAATAGATGAATCGATTTCAAATAATTCGCCATTACAGACTATTATGTAACAGTCTCCTGTAAAGTTTACTCGTTTATCACATCACTGATTATATTGCATCCCACCCACAGACATGGAATCTTTGCCTTCATCTATAATTGCTAGATTGAATTTCCACAGATAAATGAGTGAGGCTTATATTTTAGTAGTGTCCAAAAAGTTCCACATAACAATGCTCCTTTAAAATATATTTAATAATCAATATCAGTAAATCTTTAATCGATGCCTAAAAATATTTCCGCAATAACGTTAAAAGTTCTTTTTGTCTGAAATTTCCGCAAAAATATGTTATAAAGAAAAATATCAATAGGCATTTTAGTAAAACCTAGTTTAGGATCTTCACGGATCCGCAGAACCGCATAAAGCTGCATATCTTTAAAATGCTTTCAGCTAAAGAAAAGTCTCTTTCCATTCTCAAAATATTGCTCCTCCACTCGTATTTTCGTAGCACAATAAATCCATCGGTTTTAAGCTATGCTTTTCTCCATTCTGAAAAAAAAGAGAAGATATCAAATTCATAAGAACATTTCTCTGGACGTTTGCCAGAAGAAGGAATTGTCTCGCGGGGCATTGTTTTGTGACCTCTTTCCTTTTTATTTCATAAAGCTCTAGATCAAAAATCAAATTTGCCATTTGCGAAAAAGAATAAATTAACAGCAAAACACTTTCTATGCCAAAAACAATTCTTTATTGAGTAATTTAAAATGGTTTTCTTTTAATGAAATTTAGTTTTATTAGTATCAGTTATTTCAAAAGCTAAGTTAAATACAAACTGAGATAAAATAACCATGTATAAGGTGTGTTAAGCAGAAAATTATAATCCAAGGCTTGAATAGTCATAATATGGAACGCGAATTTCTAAACAACTTTAGTTTAATTTAATACAATATATTTATAGATGTCTGTTTAAAATTTAACTAATGTGTGGTCAAATTTAGGGCATATGAAACATAATTAGTAACGCTGTTTGTTTCGAAATACATCTATTATAAGGAAACATTTGGTTACTTTAATTGTCAGGAAAAAGAAAATATTATAGAACTAGATATTCCCATGTAATAAAAAACGTTATTCTACATTACATTATTCCCTTAAAAAATTCAAAATGTATTTATTCAGATGTAGATGAATGGGACTTACCTGTATAGAAATATGAGGCATTTCTTAATATAAAAAAAATGAAAGGAGAAAAATTAAAACATGGCTTTTTCAACATTATTTATTCTTCACAAAATATAAGAAATTGCAATATTTGGTCGGGCCATTATAGGTTTTATGGCATCTTTGGCTCACACATGTGACAGCCCCACATTTATATTATTCCCTACTTTTATGTGAATATTCGATCGAGACTTTTTAGATTTTTAAAAATATTTTCGTAACATTTTCTTTAAAGGGCTTCATAAATGTTCCATTAGATTAAATTCTAGAGGTTTGTAGACGTTTAAAATGGCAATGTTATTTTGCTAAATTTATTTCCTTCAAGGCCATGATTTTCTTGTTGCAATGCCATGCAGAAATTTAAGAAGTGTTCATATTGTTAAATATTGTACCAATTCAAAATCTCAATGACACTACAAGTAAATTTATGTACACCTTTGTACACATACTTCCTTCATAAATAGACATTACCCAAAAGATTTCATTTGATTTCTAGATCATAATAATAAAATTGAAATTACGTTTATTGAACATTGTCATATGCTTGTCTTGTTTTTCGTTTCATCTAGAAAGCACTAGATATAAAAAAACAACAAAATAAAGAAGAGTGATTATTTTTAAAAGGCTTGATTCCACTGTAAAAATACTTCACATTCTTTAAAACAATATTATTCTGTGAAAATGAAGCAAGACAAAGCAATGCTAAATATTTGCTCCTCCAGAAAATGTCGTACGATGTACAATTCTTGTAGATTGAGTTCTGTTTAATCTTAAGGATTTTTTTTCTGGATTTACACCTTTCATACTGACCTGTAATGTTTTCTACTTATTCTTATGCTGATTGGATGCCTATTTACTTAGATAACTTCTTAAGTCAGCATAAATGAAGTTTTTCTTTAACTTCTATTTACTTTCGACTATTTCTTTAACTTCTATGTCCTCACCTTCTTAAATTAATTATTTTCCTCTAGTTTTTTCTTAACAATCTAAGAATTTGACTTCTAATAGTATTTCAAATTACATGACACAACCCAACGAGAACATATATGCATTCTCATTACATCTCGCACATCTCAGTATTCATGTACATATCTGTATTCCTTGCTCTCATAATGCAAAAGTTTTAATCACTATATTTTAAATATTTTGACATTCCTTTCTACATTATTTTAACTACTACAATTTTCTGCCTATAATTCATGAATTATCTGTTAATAAACCTTAGAATTTCTTCATAGGGTTTATAAATTTCTAGTTACAAAAGGTAAATCTTTAAGGTATATATAGGTAAATAATTTCTAAATCTTTCATAAAGTCAATTCGTCACCTAAAATGCTACTGTAAAAAATATTTGACAAAATTTTATACAAAAAGAAAACAAACAATATTCTAAATTAATTCATAATTAGAAAAAAATAATTGTAACTGATTTTGAAATAAATCTGTACTTTTAGAAAGGCGACTTGCATTATACAAACTTTACAGAAGGCCAATTTAATAATTTACTGCGATATTTATGAATAGTTTTATCTATCTAGAAAGTATGAAGATTAAAGCATCGAAAACTTCTTTTCTCTTTTTTTAAATCATATAATTACATGCCATGCATATCGTTTTTCTCATTGACACCATCTTTCATAAAAAATATACGCAATTTGTACGGTGTTGCTGATTATAGGCAGGTATTATTTTACCAACAACAAAAAAATATCATTCACAGCTACAATATGATGAAAAAAAAGGTTCTATAAGAAAGAAAACATAAATACAAATTCAATTTGATTGTCAGAAAAGTATTTTCTTTTATTATTTTCGTAACTGATTTTTAAATTTTAAAATGTATTTTTAAATATTCCTCCTACTTTTGATTTAAGCTGTACTTAATTTATATAACTTTTTATTTAAACTGCACTTAATTTATACTTTTGCTACCTTTATATTTTTTTATATAAGCTGTTTTTAATTTAAAATCTAATTTATTTTTATCTATTTTTCAAAAATATCAAAGCCTTAATTACATATGTCATACGATTATATAAGCCTTTATTACATTTGTATGAAGAATACAAAACAATTATTGAGTTTTTAATTATGAGCTACATGATGAAAATTATATGAATTATGTATTACATTTGTTTAATTACATAATATGAAGCCATAATTATACTGAATCTACAATTATATAAGACTTAATTATATTCTTTTATACTGATGAATGTTATATAATAATTTTAAAATTTTATAGGATTTTCTATTTTATTTGTTAAATTATATTCTTTACCAAATCACCATCTTTTGCCTTAAACATGTCACTATATAGACATATACATACATATAATATCTATATATACCTTATAGTTTATAAATAATTTATAAATTTTATTTAAATAAAAAATATTTGTGGAGTTGTCTTAATAGTTTTAAACAAAAGCTCTTCGACCCAGGTTATTAGTATATACTCTTTATTTTTGACTTTGACAGTTCGTTGACTCCTGTGGAATTTCCTTCAAATGATCTGCCCAATTAGCTTAAGCAGAAATTTAAAGTTGTTTTAACAAGAGAACAGTCAGCATAGGCAAAGGGGTAATTAAGCGAGGTAAGTGAAGGGTGGGGACCATTTTACAAAAGAAAGGACACATAGTTGAAAAATAAGATTGATGTACTCCTTTAAAAGACAATTTTCTAACAAAATATGAATTTTTTTTCAATTTTACTTTTTTAAGAAACTTACATTTTAAGCCTTCTAAATATGAATGGAATCTGTTTTTATCTTTCATAGATCTCCAGTAATGGCTATTTATCATTTTTTTTAAGTTTGGCTTTCTTTGTTTTCATGGATGAAGGCCAAATTTTTCTGTTTTGTATTAGAGTATTGAAGACCCTTTCTCCATTTCCCCGAACAATATTACATTAAATAGATATTTTAAATGGCACTATTTCAAAAATCGTATCGTAGAATCTAAACGAAATAGTCATCAAAAGCTTTCACATTTATTTTCTTAAAATCGTTTTTAGTAGGCCTAAATGTTAAAATATTTTAAAATGTATCCATACTAAAAACATAAATTGAAGATCCTTTTTTTCCTATTTAAAATATCGCACTCAAATAAAATCACATTTTAAAAATTATTGCTGTACCACGCAAGAAGTAACAATATTGTCATTTTTTGTTTTGGGAGACATATTAGGCTTTACAATAAAAACAGCTATCCTCCCCTCTGCATTTCGTTACTCTTTAATAACAGAGTAACATTATAGAAAGAAATTCCCAGCAAAAGCGCCGTTATTATTAGTGGCCGTTGGAAATTAGCGCCAATAAGATATTTTCGCCAAAACGCGCCAAAAAAAGGTTTACTTTTTCTGAATCATGTGAGAAGTTTCAAATTATCATCCAATCCCAAGAAGAGCTGCCCACTCAAGAAATATTCAGAATCAAGTTTCTAGAAGAGGAGAAAAAAAAAGCAGAGAAATTTCTAGTATTCTCGATTCTGAACGAGGGCTCTACTTCAAAGAAAGCATGAAGTTCGAGTCGATCTGTGAAATAAACGTCTAAGTTGAAAATGCAATTATTGCGGAATCCTCGGACATAAAGCAAGCGAATGTCAAAAGAGACAAGCACGTAAAAAGGCATCGTCGAGATATAAATCCTTAAAAAAATGATTCTGCATTGCAAGCAAAAATTTGTGAATCGAATGACAAAAAAAAAAAAAATAAATAAATAAAAAAAAAATAAAAAAAAAACACTTTCGATTTTACGTTAAGCCGCATTGAATCGAAAAGAAATGCTTTTTGTTTTGATAGTAGTGTAACAGCCCACGTGTGCTTTGACAAAAAGTTATCAGATATCATCGATTATTAGATATTATCACATATCATCGATGATACATACTTGAAATTAACTATTTACAGAACTGTTAAGACTCAAGGTAAAGGAACTGTAAAATTTTTTTCAATCGATGATTGAAGAAAAGAAATATGCGTAGAAAACCTCTTTAGATATTCTTGATTTACAAAAAAAAAAAAAAAACAGTTTGATTTTAATTTCCACAGTCACTTTAAATAAATATAAGGTGAAACAACTATAAAGTAAAATTTCAGAAAGACAATGCTAATGAAATTAATTTTGAAAGGTGAAGTTATGCTGATTTGCAAAACAGAAGAAATAAATGTATTAGGCCACTCCAATTTCTGAATCTGAATCAGTAGTGAAAGAAATTGAACAATGATACTTTATGTTCGGTTGATTAATTGAAAATGATCTTTAAAAAACTTCAAAAGCGGGCATTGGCTTATGGAATACATTTTAAAATTAATCCCACTCTGGAAGTCTATAAAATTTATAGTTAAGTTAATCACTACTCCATTCTGTAAAGAGCTGAAAAATACCCGTTGTTTACAGTAGTTAAGTTTAATTTATTGTAATTTATGATGTTCAATGTGTATGTAGTTGTCGGATGATCATTTTATATTGCAAGATTCACATAATTTATGAATATTTATTTTCAATGATAAAAGAATGTTGTAAAATCTACATTGATTAAATTAATAACTTACATTGCAAATCAGCTGAACAGCAAAATAAAAAGACTCCGTACAGAAAATGGCCTTGAATTCGTAGGCCAAGATTTTAAAAAATTCTAATAAAACCACAGAATACAATGAAAACAAATTCCTGTTCTCTAAAAAGGGGATTACAGAAGTGGAAAAACTGGAATTCCGTATCTTTGGCATGATACCAGTTATCGTAATCGAAATTTGTTACAAAATACTGGACTGAAGCTATAAACACTGCCTGTGTACATTCCAACCAATCTTCTGAGCCAAAATTCAGTTTGATATTTTTTTGACCACAACTAGTTTCGAAGCATTTCCAAACATTTAGATAAAACTTCTCGTCCTCAACAAAAATCCCAGAACGGAAAATTTGGTGCTTGAGAAACGAATGCATATTTAACAGGTACTCTGATGAGCATAATGAATACAAACAAAGGTATCACGAAGTGAAAAATATTGTCACTATTAGAGATGAAAAATCATTTATGAATTTTAAAACGCCAATAATTGTAAGGAAAACTAGTGTACTCCATGTAACAGCGAAATCAAGGTGAATGACGTCACTGAGCAGAGAAAGAAAGTTAAAAGACTTCACATCTTCTTATGAAGTTGAAAATTCCATTAGAAGTAAAGGGTCCCTAAAATGAAATTCAGTTTCAAAGCGGCTCTGTAATACCAAAATCATTCGCAAGGAACAGCCAGGACAGCAAAGAAAACAATATAATGCAAAAAGGAAATTTATAGCAGAAACTCAATTTGCTTTAGAAGAATGCCTAATTCCATAATTATCAGAAGCATTTAATAGCTTCATACACCAAAGAGTGATGTCAAGTAATGCATAAAGAGTACAGCTCTCTCGTGAAAAATCGTGATGCAAAATGTTTTTTACAGATGGTTTTGTCGATAGAATAGCATTGCTCAATAAGAAGTACGTTTTGTTGGTAAAACATTAGACCAAATTCATCATGCTCACTATGAAGAAACATTTGCTCCTGTTCCGCGTTCAAGTTCCATAATAACTGTCAATGTGTAGAAAATGGTTTGCATATTTACCAGTTGGATTTTATAAAAGTCTGCTTTATAGTGATCAACGAAGAAATTTACATAGTGCAAGTTGAGATTTTATAGATGAAAAATATTTGTAATTTATATATTTATTCCAAACTTCTTCTATGGTCTTAAATAATGCAATAGGTTGTAAATTCGTAAATTAAATGAAAAATTAAAATATTTGTATTGTCCCGTTTGTCATGCAAAAAACGCACGAATAAACGAAGGAACGCACGAAGGTAGCTCAAAAGAAATTAATAATCGTTATTTATGTTGTTGATTTATTAATTTGCACCAATGATTTTCAAAACGATTTTCAGATTAAAAACTTTTTTTCTCGCAAAATTAAGGTAGTCTATGAAAATTGTACACACGTCTGTGAGAGAGGTATCTACGCCGATTTCATGGAAGTCCTGGTAAATCCAATTAGTTTGCTGTCAAATGGGTACTAAGATTCCTAAAAGGAGTGTGAAATTACGAATTGATTTTCCGACAAATTCATTGATTGATTTTTCAGATTGATTATCCGGAAACCTATTAGATGGGTTTGCTGAAACAGATTGGCATCAGACACTAAGAGAAATTCCGATAATGGAATTATTTTCAAGTTTACAATTGGAGGCAATTCCTGAGGGATCAAAACGCAACATTGTGTCTTCTCCATTATTAAGGAAGAATATATTAGCCTATCTAAATTTGCTAAAGAGATAGTATCTATGCAGGTTTCTTAAAGAATGTACGTTTGCAAATGATTCCCCTTCTGTTATGTATTATGATATCCAAAGAGTACAAAATCTAATGAAAAATCCAACTGTTTAGTCACGTACAAATATATTAATTATATTCGCGAAATGCATGAATGTAGGGAACTCTTCATAAATATTTTACCAATAGATGGCATTCTGACAAAATCTTTGACGTACAAAAAATTTAATAAGCTTGTTAAGTTAATTAGCCTTGTCGCCATAAATGTTTAATTTACATTTGTTCTAAGGGTAATATGAAAGGAGAAGATGCGGAAACACATGTTTATAAAACGCCATTAGTTTTTCCTATCTACTATATCAGTCAATAGGCATGTGTAAATCTGTATAAGTCCATTATTTAATGTTCTGTTTTTCACTCGCTGTGTAACCGTAACCGTAAACAATATGATTAAAATTGGGCGTGCATATACTTCATGCAATATATATATAGATATATATATAGGTTTTGCAGTTGTATTTATTTGAACTAAAATAGATGCTCCTGTTTCAATGAAAACGCAATTTATTTTTCAGATACTTTTAATTATTATTGCCACTTTTTGACTTCGTAAACTCTTAGCGTGAGGTACTGATATTATAATATATTAATATACACTCAAGAGCCAAAACATCATGACCACATGTCAATAACGAGTTGGCCCACTATTGGCGCTCAACACAGCTTCAACCCGCCTTGGCATGGACGTCACAAGTCCTTGGTAGATGGCCGGAAACATATTGCACCAGATGTTTAAGCAACGGCCACGCAAATCCGAGATATTGCGAATTGGTGGTCTTTGAACTCTGAGCCGCCATCCCAGGACATCCCAAATGTGTTCTATCGCATTGCGATTCGGAGAGTTAGGCGGCCAGGACATTAACTGGAATTCAGCATCATGTTCCTGGAACCACTCCAACACAATTTCAGACTTGTGACAAGGGGCATTGTCCTGTTGGAACATTCCATTTCCAGCTGGAAAAACAGAGGCCATGTAAGAGTGCAACTGGTCCGCAATGATGTTCAGATACCCTGTAGCATTCATGATCTGCTCTACCACAACCTCAGGTCCCAGAGACCTCCAAGAGAACGTCCTCCAAAGCATAATACCGCCACCACAGGCCTGTGTATGACCTACTGTACATTGAGGGAGCAACTGTTCGCCTGGAAGACGGCGTATCCTGACACGGCCATCGGCGTGATGAATGACAAACCGTGATTCAACTGATCAGGTAACTCTCTAACAACTGTAGATCGCGAACAACCCACGTGTCGTGCAGTTTCGGAAATACTTGTTCCGAGCCTTCAAGTCATTACAATCTGCCCGCTATCAAAGGCACTTAGATCCGCAGCCTTTTCTATCACACACAGAAGTAAGTTAAAGAATGATTCTTGAGACTCTCCAGCAGCAGTTAAATACCACTTCCACCTGATCACGCACCTTCCACGTCATCCAGGCGAGTTCATTACAAAATGTAGGGGGTGTCATAATGTTTTGGCTCTTGCCTTGTAAGTTGCTAATATTATAAACAATGTAAAATAATCTATAAATGAAAAATTATGATGTTATAAACTGTTAATTTAGGATAATTATATATAAATAATTTATGCAAATAATTATCATTTTCATGCTCGAGGCTCAGCGGTAACGTGCACCGCTGATGAGCATTAGTCCTGAGCTCCTTTCCCCTGATGACTTTGTTGCGAAAACTGTTTTAGAAATGAGAAGACTTGATGGCGTTTGTGAGGTTCAACATTTTGCCTCGTTTGAGGACTACCTGGGGGGGGGTAGTTTGAGTTTCTAGGCGTTTCTCTTATGCGATACACAAATGCGGGGTAGTTCCCCCTAAAGGTCTTCCTGGAAGGACTTGTCCTTCTTCTTCAGCGATTCGGAGCCAAGTCAGATTTTTATATATGAGTGTTCCCCCACAACAAAAGCTTCCACTATTTCCCTCCTTCCCCACAGGTTCATGGACTTGGTCTAGATGTTGCTATCGATCAAGTGGGATAGGGAACAGCATTACAATATTCATAATTATATGTGCTAATATTGTGTTATAGTAAAATAGTTCTTGTCCTCAAACAGTCTTTTACGCCAGCCACATCTAGATCATTTATAAGTAAATTAGAAATCATAAAATCGTAAAAATATAGTTATGCCAAACTATGGCATGAATGCTTACCGAAATAGATGGTATGTTTTAACATAAAACATGGTAAATATCAATTATTCTCTAGAAGAATATAGATTAAATAAATAATTTGAGCAGTAATGAAAATTGGATCTTATTAGTATTAACTATATATTTTTGTAATATTCCTGAAAATATTGATGTTAAATTTGTCTAGCATAGACAAAAAATAAAACGCAGGGTTTTTCTCAATTTTTGTAAATATTACAACCCCTTTTAAAAGGCGCAAAAATTAAAAAAATATATTAATATTATACCTACGGCAGTTATACTTGAATAAACATAAAAATAAAAATTGACACTGATAACAGAATTAAAATAGTTAAATTTACTGATTTAACAATAATAGGGAGGGTAGTTGTTTCATGATGAAAAAAATTGCCTCTTTGATCTAATAATTATTTTGAGTGATATTCTATTCTACATCTATATATAATGATGATAAATTGAAAAATTTGTTTTTTGTCAATCTAGAAATTCACAGACATAATCATTAATTTTTTCTATGCCACTAATGTAATATATTTTAATTCAAATACAATTATAAATTACCATTTATTTTCATTATGAAAATATTTCCGTGTACATAATTCTTGTTCGATATTTGATATAAATAACGAGTAATACATTTTCTATCGCATAATGATTTAATATAATATTAATTATATAATGCTTACAAAATTAGTAACAATATAATAATTTTCTATGAAAAATAATATTTTTTTTAATTAATTAATTATATAATAATAGCATAAATTAAATTTATAATTTTAAATATATTACAAGGTTACAAATAGCTTTCTTTAAGTCTGAGAAATCTACTCACATTGACGTTGAGACTTAAATTGTCTTACTTTAACAGGTGGGTTTAAAGTTCGTAGGCTGACACATGGATGACGCTACTAGTATTAAATCCATATGAGTTTTAGTTAGCCCCTAACCTTCAAAAAAGACACGTGTATAAATTTGACAGCTGTTGCACTATTAGTATGTGAGTTATAGCATTTTTAGTGAAGCAACTTTTGCTAGTTTGAAAAAATGGATAAAAAGGAATTTCGTGTGTTAATAAAGCATTTCTTTCTGGCGAAAAAAAATACTATTGATACCAAGGCTTGGCTTGATAAACATTATTCGGACTTTGCACCAGGAAAATCAACCGTAGAGAAGTGGTTTGCTAAATTTAAACGAGGAATGCCCCAAAGAGGTTGTTACCGACGAAAACATCAAAAAAGTTCACAGTATAATTTCTGATAACCGTAAAGTGAAGTTGATTGGGAGACCCTAAAGATATCAAAGGAACGTGTTGGACATATCGTGAATGAATATTTGGATATGCGAAAGCTCTGTTCAAAGTGGGTGCCGCGCGAGCTCACAATCGACCAAAAACAACAACGAATTGAGGATTCTAAGCAGTGTTTGGAGCTTTTCAATCGTAATAAATCCGAATTTTTGCGTCGATATGTGACAATGGATGAAACATGGCTCTATCATTTCATTTCAGTCAGCATTGACAGTCAGCCGAGTGGGCTGCACGTGATGAACCGACTCCAAAGTGTGGAAAGACGTAAAAGTCGGCTGGCAAGGTTATGGCATCAATATTATGGGATACGCATGGTATAATATTCATTGACTATCCTAAAAAGGGAAAAAACATAAACAGCGACTATTACGTAGCGTTATTGGAGCGCTTGAAAGACGAAATTGCAGAAAAACGGCCTCATTTGAAGGAGAAGAAAGTGCTGTTTCATCAAGACAATGCACCGTGTCACAAATCAATGAAAACGATGGAGAAATTGCATGAATCGGGCTTCGAATTGCTGGACAGAAATTTCGCATCGATGAAGAGGTAATCGCCAAAACTGAAGCCTCTTTTGAGGCTAAAGACAAATCGTACTATAAAAATGGTATCGAAAAATTGTATGACCGCTATAATCGTTGTATTGCCCTCGAAGGCAACTATAATGAAAAATAAAATAAAATTCTATAAAAAAAAAAATGAACTTTTCTATGCTAGCCTATGGACTTTTCAGACCACATGTAAGTCAGAAAGGGAACAGTTATTATGAAATTCAATTCCTTCTGCTGATATCAGCTGTTAAAGTAGAGCTACTAAAATGGGTAGAATTGACAACGAATGTATTTTTAATTGAAATTTAGACACTCTGGTCAAAATGTTTTGTATTTCTCTCACACTACATAAACATATAAGGCTATTTTCACTTCCGTCCTAACCCCCCGCCAATCAATGGACTATTTTAACCACAATATACTATTAACCATGGAAAAACATGGGATACCTCTTTATTCTTACAGTCCCATCTTATCTTCGAAGAAAAAGTGATAATAATTCAACGTGGCATGGACTTAAGAAGTCGTTGGTCACAGTCTTCAATTTATAATTCTCCTCTCGCATTGAAAAAGTATTCATAATGTAAGTGATTCAAGCGTAAATATTAAAAAGATATTTTTTGTAGGCATGAATAATGATCTTCTTCTTTAAAATGTTGTCCCATAAACCAAGAATAAATTTATTTTACTTAAAGTCATATTTTTAGGTGGCCAGGAAAGGTTCACCAAGAATTCTCACAAAAGTTATTACACTCAACTACTAATCCCCAAAAGTACAGCCTTTAATTCAAATTTGATAAATTCAACATTCAAAGACGGTTCCATCGTTGTTTGGATTGACACGTTTTTTTGGCTCACCCGTGACTTTGGGAGAGGAGAAAAGAAAAGGTAGTGTGCAGAATGAGCGAAGAGTTCCAGGCAGTACAGAGGGTACAAAGAACGAACTGGCTAATTCAAATGATTTTGTGAATAATTGTTATATAAGTTTTTTGTGTGTGTTATGCGTTCCATGGCTTGTGGAGGGCTGTCTTTGCAATTTTAACTTTTACTCATAGTTAATAACAAAAATTTTGATAAGAGCGAAACCTGGAACGTTTTCCATTGTAAGACAAAAATTATAATGTTTTTTACGTGCAAAAACAATAAAATTACATCCATTGTAAAACACATAATTTGCACTTAAAAAACTCATAACGATTTTCAAAAAAAACTTTAAAAGCCAAAAAAATTTTTATAAATTATTTATTTGTACCTTAAAAAGGGGGCAGAAAATTACATTACATCAATGTATAAACCTGATTTTAGAATCATTTGCCAAGATAAAACAGCGTCGAATTTTTACGACTCTTTAATGTCGCCGGAAATTACATGTCGTTAAGTGCAACAGATACCATTACTGTTCTAATAAATGATTCATAAACAAACAGATTCAGTTGCTTACTCTCGAAAGACTCTTGATCAGCTGGAGGTTTCTCCATAGATGCTGAATTGACTAACTATTTAAATGGGGCCTGGACCCAACACCTCGTGAGTACTGCATTGACATTTGGGTTGTAAGAGCTCCTTTAGAAATTCGTGTACATGGCAGGTCATCTCGTGGAAATTCTTCCTGTAATGTCGGAGAAAAAAGGGAAGAGCTCTCCAAATGTCACATTGCAGGGTATACTGTTCTAAACTGTATTAACAAAATAAGTGTGCATCAAGCATAATATTGAAACTCCCTTCAAATGTTTCTGGAATAGTTCTATTAACCATAATAGCTCTATAAATAGTTCTACAAATGGTCCTAGAATAGTTCTTACAAATCTTTCCAGAAAATTCTACAAATAGTTCTAGAATAGTTCTATAAATAGTTCAGAACAGTTCTACAAATAAATTTCTTCAAATTGAATTTTGCATCGTAATACAAATAGATTCAGAATAAATTTAACAAATAGTTTTAGAATAATCTCATTTCTAATGATTCTTCTACTTTAAAATATTTCCAGAATAGTTCTACAAATAATTTAGAATAATTCTACAAATAGTTCCAGAATATTTTTACAAATAGTTCTAGAATAATTCTAGAATAATTCTACAAATAATTCTAGAATAGTTCTAGAAATAGTTCCAGAATAAAATTAATATTTAAAAAATTCAGTAATGAAATATTTTTCTATGTGAAAAGGTTATTTTCAAACATTCTTCCTGGTATTTTTACTAATCTTTCATTAGTAATACTATATAAGTTACGAAATAACTAAACGGTGTCTCCAAATTCAAGCAGGAAGTAATGCTTTTAATAAAGGGTGCAAGAGGATTTGTTTCAGACAACAATGTGATGCATCACCCCCTCACCTCCGAACACCCAGCCTAAAGGTGTGTAATTTGAAAGGAAATCAGCTCTTTTATCACCAAATATTCAGACTAGTTAGAATGTTTAGGAATTCAAATCGCGCAAAGAAAATTCTGGGAAGCATTGTATTATATATTCATTAACAATGAACTAATAATGTATATTTTAATATTTAAACGAAAACAGCTGTTATAAAAAATACTTTTTAAACAATTTAGTAGAAAAATATATTTTTTCCATTTATTAATAATCGTCTTTTATCCTTATCGAAATATGAGATTATACTGTAAAAAATTCATAGCTATCCAGAATGCACCATAGAAATTATTTTATCCTTAAGATAGAAATTTTTTTTTGCATCTATACGAATATTTTAATATTTAAATAAAAATATACTTCCAACGAAACTAATAATTATTAAACAATTTAATAGCAAAATATATATTTTTTAATTTTCACGAATTAACTTATATATTCGTTGATAATGTGATAAAATTGCCCGAAATTGATTGTTACCCAGATTGCTCAAGGAAGTCTATTTCTCTATATCTTTATAGAGAAAGACTTCCGTATCTTTCTTTATTACTCCGTAACTTACATATCCATGACTAATGAAAGGTTATTAAAACCGTTGCGGAGAATGTTTAAAAAAAAATAGCTTATTTAAAAAAAAAATATTTAAATACTTAATTCTTTAGTATTAATTTTATTCTATAATTCTTTGTAGAACTATTCTAGAACGATTTGTAGCAGTATCATAGTTATTCTTAATGCACACTCTTTTTTTTAAACGCAGTGTAGAAAGCATACGATCTATCTATATATTAAGAACGGTAGAAATATTCCATATATTCTAAACAATATATAGAGTTATAATTCCACATATAGTTACTTATAATTTTTCCCCATACGGAATAAAAGTATATATATGTATATATATATATATATATAGAGAGAGAGAGAGAGAGATAAATAATAATAATTATACATAATATTATAATTATTCCATATATTCAATTAATACTATCAGAAGATTGACAAAAATTTGTATATAATTTATATAGATTCAAGAAAAGATTTTTTGAATAAAATTATGAATAATTTGCTAAATGAAAATTAATTATTATCTAAAATAGTTATTTTTAAAAGAATTTAATACCGAATTATAATTTTTTGAATTCGTATCAAAAGAGATTTCCTACTACTACTACTACTACATTCTTAGGAAGAAAAGTATTGCAACATGAGAGGAGTTAATATTATTGTTTCTATAAATGTCTGCTTTACGGTCTTCCTAAAGTAAGAAATTCGCATTTGTGTGTAAGAAAACACCTACACATACAAGAAACATTTATCTACCATTTTTAGTAATAATAATTAAACTGACTAAAGAACCAATAATTAAACTTACTAGGTAACCATTTCCAAATCCTACCTACATGTAATTGAACAGAGCAGTCACCAGAGAAAAGAAAATTAAACCGATAATACCAGCAGATTGACAAAGATTTGTACATAATTTATGTAGATTCATGGAAATGATTTAGTGATTCATCAATATTAAACTACTTAGTAATTTAAAAGATATCTTATTTCTACATTATTAAATCAGTGTGTATCATGAATTTATTAAATAATATTGAAATATATTGTGATTAAAAGCTCAGCAGAGCAAACACCCTGCAGGATATTTTATAAGAATAGTAGTTAAGTGATTGTTTATTCAAATTCCAAAAGGATAATTATTTTCATATTATTCTATGCTGAGTAATATCCTAATGGCAATCTTAAGTTATTAACTATGTTTCGCAGACTAGATAAATCGATGTGGAATAATTTAAAATATTTTTGTAATCTTTTCTCTTTTTTCTGTACATTATGTAATTTAATTTAGCATTGCCTTTAAAAATTAGAATTCTCACGGTTTAGGGTATTATTCTCTTTAAATGTCATTTGCATGAATAAAATCGTTGCAAAATTTAGGATTTCTGATTTATTTTCACCCAGTATTTAATAAGAAAGCTACTTAAAAACCATGGATGCTTATCAGTTTAAAAATATTTTCGAATAATATAATATATTTTCTAATAATAAAATAAAATAAATAACTTTTAAAAATATTTTTTTTTTTGATAGAGTGTATTATCTAAATTAAATTTGCTGTAGGCATATAAAATAAAATTCATAATGTTATGTTCAATCAGTTTTAAAAAAAATTCTTCAATTTTTAATTCATGAATTCAATTTAATTTGTGAATTCTTTACTTTTTTACTTTACGAATAGTAATAATTTATTTTTCAAGAGTCTTGTTTGACCATTTTGGTAATTAAATTTTAGAAAAAAATATTTTAAGGATTGACTCAAAAAGTCAAGTAAAAAGTCTAACACGTTATAGTTTTTTAAATTTCTCTTATAAATTAGGTATTGTTCAGTTCTCACTAGATGTAACTGTGTCATGTTTGCAAATTGTCTGGAGATAAACTTATTAGTTGACTTAATTTTTTTTGTTACATCGTATTTTTGTTTGTTTAGAATTGTTTAAATTTTTAATGTGTTTTAATTTGTAATGTATCCTATTAAAAAAATAAAATTACCAATAGATATTTTTCAATGGGAAAAATAAAAATTCTTCGAACTATTTGGTCTGGTTGTTTGTAACACAAAACAAGTAAAGGTGCAATTCAGCAAATCCACCCTGTGAGGTCTTCATAAACACAATTATCTAGAATACATCTCTTCAGTTCCTTTTTTTGTATAAAAAGTTGTGCCTCGGTAGTCTTAGAACTTAATGAATTAACCGTGCGAAAGTTAATCTTTATAGCAGGGTTTGTTTGCATGGACTGGAATTTGAGCTTGCCTCAGGTGGCCACTCACCTGGGACTAATTCAAAGATTTTCCCCTCAAACCAATAGCTATCTTGAGGCGGTCCCTGGATGCAGGTGTTTTCCAATGAGGCGATTTGAAATTGAGTATAAAAAATGAATTGAGAGATGGAAGAAGACGTATGAGGGCAGTGGAAGAAGTGATCAAGAGGTATGAAGTGAGTGAAACAGAGAAATAGGATGATCAAAGGGTGTAAAGAGAAAAATAAAGATTTCCTGTATGAGTCTAAATGTGGTAATTCAGCTTCATCAACGTTGTGGTGTCAGCATTTCGTCAAGTAATAGAAGAAATCGTCTCCAAGTCAATCCTCTTATGAAGAGTATTCACTAAATTTAATTCATTACCCTGCTGAAAGCAGAACATTGTGCTTAAATGATAATCATCAATAATGGGACCAGTAAGAAGAGCGAAAATTTGAGCGTGTTGAAAATATATTTTCTGTAGTGACAAAATTATTGAAAGATAGTAATAAGGATCGATTTTTAAACATTTGATAGCAGTTATATACACAGTGAAAAAAATAATTTTATATTTAAGGATTGCTATTTGCAGCGAATTGTTTAGTAAATATTATCATGTAAACTTATATGTAATTAATTATTTGCAAAATTTATTTGATTAATGCCTGTGGGCGATTGATGTTCAACTTGTTTATTTGTTAATTCAAATAACTGTTTTAATCCCAGGGGCGTCCATTATTACTTATTATTAATAGTAATTTTTTAATGGTCCTTTTTTTAATTTTTATAATGATCCTGGTGTGCTCGTCTGGGGAAAAATTTTGATGAACAGAAAGAATGATTTAAAAAAATTTGACAAATATTTCAGCAAGTGATCCTCTTCCACGTAGGTCTGTTTCGACGTGCCGTTGAAGACTTTCTTTTTATGGACGATAACGCCAGGCAGAATCGAGCTGTTCGGGTGGAAGGATTTGGTAAACGTACTCCCCTGTTTTAAATATCATAGAACATGCTTGAAATGACGCTTTTGTGCATAATAATATCCATCTGACAGCATTAAACAATATAAACAGATCCATTAAGGACTACACAATGGAATGTATTGAATCTATTGTATATACTTTTATCTCAAAAGGTGTTTTGTAATATGTTGTTTAGTACGGAGTGATGATGACAAACATTCGTTAGTTTTATGCTTTCTTCATCTATTTAATACAAACACTATATCTGTATTAAGAATATCGTTTTCCAGAAAAGTGGATTTACTTCCCTCCCCCCTAAAAAAGACATTTTGAAATCCTCTTGCAATAATGGCATTTGAAAATGAATTTAAGACAAGAAAAACAATTAAGTCCAGACAAACTTTTGATGTCATTATTTAAGTTTTTTTGGCAGACAGAACATTTGATAGACAAAACAGCTACATAGAACTACATTGAGTTAAGGGTATTAGTTTATTTATTCATTTTATTCAATTTACTTTCATACTATCTGTGTACTGAAAAGTAATATTTATTTTTATATTTAATGACAGTACCATTTTGGAGGGTCCATTTTCCATTTAGTCCTTGCAACAATAATATTATTTTCATATTCATTATGACAAACCCGTACTATATTTGCAAAATAATTTTCTCAACCAATTGAAAATTCCCTGAACTTAACTAAAATCTAAATTTCACAAATGTCCTATAAGGACCTACCATCAAGGGAATACTAATTTCAAATTTCAAATGTAGAATAAAGTATTTATTGAAGGGTGGGGAAAGTATTAATTTATTTCACTTAAGTGAAAAATATCAATAATAAAAGAGAGAAATCAAAACTTCTAATAATTACATAATTTAATTCTAATTATAGTTAGATGCAACTACTCCTTTATTTATAAAGAAACTCAGGTTCAGAATGGTAATTATTACTCTTATTTGTTATTGCCAGGCGAGCAATAGTATAACACCTTAACAGTGAGTTCAAGATTAGCCCCTTGATAATATGGAAAATACCCCTTCTCCAATTAAGTCCGATCAAATCGAGTACGCAAGTCCTGTATCACAATCGCTTACATGTTGATAACTTCTAAATTATTGATAGGAAGACAAAACCCTTTGCCTCTATACTGCTTGCAACGTTAATTTTGCTAAAACTCATTCATCTCTTCCTGATATAACAGATTTTAATATCATTGTATCAATAGTATTTATTTTTAAGTACTTTAAACTATTTTTTATAGTAGTACAGTCATTATAATAAATATTAAAATTATAATGGATACTATCAAATAATTCACTTTAAGATAACTATGGCAATTGTGGTGCTAAATACTGTGTAATACGGATACCCATTAAATTACACTCACTATAGGGAATTCCGTGTGAAGGTTCTAAAAAAAAACCTTTCAATGGTGTAAAAATATAGAAGTATATTATATATACATGTATATGTATGTACGTCGTGGTATATTCGTATATATATAGAATCACATAAAAAATTAAACAGATAGATAATAGATGAATTTATATTAAATAATTCTCCTATTTGTAGCTATTTTGTAACAGTCTCCAGTAAATATTACACGTTTATGAAAGCAGTGATTATAATGGAGTCCATCCACAGACATGGAATCTTTGCCTTGATGTACAACAGCTGTCCCTAACAAACGAGTGAGGCTTATATTTTAGCAGTCTCCTAAAAGTTCCACATAATAATGCTCCTTCAAAATATATTTAATAATCAATATCAAAAATGCCTAAAAATATTTTCGCAATAACTTTTAAAGATATTTTTCTCTGAAATTCACGCAAAAAAGACGTTATAAAGAAAAACATCAATAAGCATTTTAATAAAATCTAGTTTAGGATCTTCACGGATCTCGCCAGATCATCATAAAGAACCGCATAAAGCTGCATATTTTTAAAATGCTTTCAGCTAAAGAAAAGTCTCTTTCCATTCTCAAAATATTGTTCCTCCACTCGTATATTCGTAGCACAATAAATCCATCGGTTTTAAGCTATGCTTTTCTCCATTCTGGAAAAAAAAGAAGACATCAAATTCATAAGAACATTTCTCTGGACGTTTGCCAGAAGAAGGAATTGTCTCGCGCGGCATTGTTTTGTGACCTCTTTCCTTTTCATTCCGTAAAGCTCTAGATCAAAAATCAAATTTGCCATTTGCTAAAAAGAAAAATAAATTAACAGCGAAACACTTCCTATTCCAAAAGCAATTTAAGTAATTTAAAATGGTTTTTTTAATGCTATTTAGTTTTATTAGTATCGGTTATTTCAAAAGCTAAGTTAAATACAAATTGAGATACCCCCCAAAAAATGCCATGTATACGTTATGCTAAACAGAAAATTATAATCCAATGCTTGAATATCCATAATATGGAAGGCATATTTTTGAAAAACTGATTATTAAATTAGATTAACGATAAGATATTTATCGATGTCTATAAAATATTTTAACTAATGTATGAGCGAATTTAGAGCATATGAAGCATAATTAGTAATGGTGCTTAATTCGAAATACATTTATTATAAGAAACATTTATTTACTTTAACTGATAGAAAATAGGAAATATTATAGCACTATATAATCCTAAGTAATAAAAAAACCCCATTATTCCTTTAAAATTTTAAAATTTATTTATACAGATGTAGATTTATTAGACGTACATGTATAGAAATATGATGGAACTCTTACTATAAAAAATGAAAGAAGAAAAAGTAAAACATGGATTTTTCAATATTATTTATTGCAATATTTGGTCATGTCATTCTTAGGTTTTATGGCATCTTTGGCATACAAAGCTCTCATATGTGACAGACTCACACTTTACTTTATTCCATACTTTCATGTGAATATCCAATGGATACTTTTTAGTTGTTTTTAAATATTTTCGTAACATTTTTCTTTAAATGGCTTCAAAATGCCCCATTGAATTAAAATCGAATATTTGTAGTTGTTTTAAATGTCAATGTTATTGTACTAAGCATTGCTTGATCTGCTTGTTGTACTGTTGCTGTAATTTAAGATCATCTATGTTCATATTGCTAAATATTCTACCAATTCATATTTTCAATGACGCTACAAGTAAATTTATGCACATCTGTGTACTCATACAACGATTATTAATTAACATTTATCCAAAAATGTTCATCTGATTTCTAGATCTGATCATTTACTGTAATATATGCTTGTACTACTTTTCTTTTCATCCAGAAAGCACTAGCTATTTAAAACAATAAAATAAAGGAAAATTACTCTTTTTAAAAGGCTTGCTTCGTCATATACTTTGAAACATTATTATTCCGTGAAAATGAATCAAGACAAAGCATAGCTAAATATTTGTTTCACCAGGAAACATCGTATAATGTAAAGTTCTTGTGTATGGTGCCCTTTTTAATCTTAAAAGATTTATTTTTTGGATTTACACATTTCATACTTTCATATATTTCATGTAATTTTTTCTACTTATTCCACTGATTAGATGTCTATTTACTTTAGATAACTTCTAAAGCCAGCATAAATGAAATTTTCTTTAACTTCTCGTTACTTTCGAAACATAAAATTGTCCTCACTTTCTTAAATTAATAATTTTCGTCGTTTTTTCCTTATCAGTTTAGGAATTTACATCTTAACAATATTCCAAATTACCAAACTAGAACAAATGTATATTTTCAGTACCTCTAGAGCGTCTTAGTATTATTTCTTGCTCTCATAATACAGAAGTATTTCCTTTTATTATTTTCGTAAATGATTTAAAATATTAAAATTTATTTTTAAATAATCCTCCTACTTTTGATTTAAGCTGTACTTAATTCATATAATTTTTTATTTAAATTGCACTTAATTTATACTTTTGTTAGCTTATATATTTTTTTATCTAAGCTGTTTTTAATTTAAGATCTAATTTATTTTTATCTATTTTTCAAAAATATCAAAGCCTTAATTACATATGTCATACGATTATATAAGCCGTTATTACATTTGTATGAAGAATACAAAACAATTATTGAGTTTTTAATTATGAGTTACATAATGAAAACTATATGAATTATATATCACATTTGTTTAATTACATGAGTAACATGAAGCCATAATTATACTAAATAATGGCCATAATTATACTGAATCTACAATTATATAGGTCTTAATTATATTGTTATATACTGATGAATGTTATGTAATAATTTTATAACTTTATAATATTTTCTATTTAATTTGTTAAAATATATTCCTTACCAAATCACCATCATTTACCATAAGCATGTCACTATATAGACATACATATACATAAAAATATATATATTTATAAACTATATACCTCATAGTTTATAAATAATTTATAAGTCATATAAATAATAAATATTTATTAGTCATGTTCAATGGTAAATTTTATTTAAATAAAAAAATTTGTGGAGTCGGCTTAATAGTTTTAAACAAAAGCTCTTCGACCCAGGCTATTAGAATATACACTTTATTTTTGACTTTGATAGTTCGTTGACTCCTGTGGAATTTCTTTCAAATGATCTACCCAATTAGCTTAAGCAGAAATTTAAAGTTGTTTTAACAAGAGAACAGTCAGCATAGGCAAAAGGGTAATTAAGCGAGGTAAGTGAAGGGTGGGGACCGTGCTACAAAAGAAAGGACACAAAATAGTTGAAAAAATAAGATTGATATACTCCTTTAAAAGACAATTTTCTAACAAAATATGAATTTTTTTTCAATTTTACTTTTTTATGAAACTTACATTTAAGCCTTCTAACTATGAATAAAATCTGTTTTTATATTTCATAGATCCCCAGTAATGGCTATTTATAATAAGTTTGGCTTTCTTTGTTTTCATGGATGGAGGCCAGATTTGCAATTTTGCAATAGTGTATTGAATACCCTTTCTCCCACTTTTTCCCCGAACAATATTACAATGAATAGAAATTTTTAAAGGCACTCTTACAAAAATCGTATCGTAGAATCTAAACGAAA